>JAIXHY010000110.1:0-10224 GCA_020449905.1 Globodera pallida | reverse complement strand
TGAACAATTTGACCTCCGAGAATTGTTCAGTGACGCGATGTTTCGGTCCAAAATTTATTTCAGGGATAATGTTGATTATTTGATCAGAAATGTGGGAGATGAAGTGGCAATGGAGGAGGAGGTGCCGATCGCCTCTCAATTGGTTATTTATATTGAGTTTTTTTTGGGGAGGGGCGTTCGGCCAATTTGTCCGCCAATAGGGACAGTTGTTGCCTAATGCACAAATATTTTCGTCAATTGAACGGGAAATGGGTGGGCATGAGACACATAAATCAGAGGGAAGGGAAATTGGGCCATTTTAAATTGCTTGGTCATAAATCACGTAATGCACTTTTTCTATTCTATCGGATGGACTTTGATCGAATTTCGTATTTCCTTATTTCGAATCCCCTGTTCTCAACACGCTGTTAGTAGGTACACGATATAATTAACACAAAAACGTATCCAATTTACGATTTACATAAAACTTAACACAACATGAACGGCCTACTTGTCAAAATAAAGTTATAGTACAAAATAATCGATTCAATCAACAAATAATGAAATAAAGTGTTAAAAATATATTATAAAAAAATACTGGAATTAGTTAGGTCGTATGCCCGTTAAGAAGAAGCTGAAAGACCTTCATTAATAAAAGGACAGAGACGCAAAAAATTAATTAAAGTAAGAATTCGTATGCATAATATTTTATTTTTGAGACATATTCGCAAACATCCGATATTGATTCGTTATGATAACCTTAATAGAACAATATTTTAAAAATCACAACTTTTTTTTATAGATATTTCAAATTCCAAATAATTCGAGCAAACATTTGATTTGGTTCGTAAATTTTGATGCCTAATTTCGAAGTTTTTTGACTATGCGCTTATTTAACATTTTGTCAATTTCTGGAATATAAATTTAATAACACTGTTTTCATAAATTCTTTTTAACGAAAGCATGGACAGGTTTCCTTTCCCATTTACAAAACATTTCCGTGTAAAATTTACGGCTTAAGAGGTGCATTTAACTCAAAAAATATTCTCATAACTATATTACAATAATTTAAAAAATGAAAATTTTTCAAGGTTCTCGAGCGACTTATCAAACCCACCAACAAAATCGACGCATTTTTTCTCACTTACTTATGTACAAAAATGAGTAATTAAAAATTGAAATAAAGGTACTGAAATACCAAAATATTTGTAATCATTTAATACTAGCGTTTAAAAATGTAATGAAATTAATGCCGTGATTAAAAGTCTATCAACCAAGTATTTATAAATAAACAACTTAAATTAAAAAAATAGTCCAACAGAAAAAAATTTATTGTCTTGATTTGAAACAAATTTTTATATGCAAACATTATCTTTATGTAAATTGCAAACAATAACTAACTTGTATTTTTATAACAATAAATCATAAATTTATATAAATCTATCAATTGATAACATAAATCTAAATAGTTTAATGTAATTAATTCAGTAAACCACAATTATAAACTTTATAAATGTGATGAAAATTAATTAAGAGTGTCTAGTTTGCAACATTCGCAGGAATAGAAGCGTTTTGTAGCTGGCACATTCTTTTAGCAACAACTGAATTTAAAAATATAAATAATTACAGTAAAAAATAATTAAATATTAAAAAAGTAAATAAATTTATTATAAATACATAATAAAATATGTTTTTAATAATTTGCAACTTTAAATTTAAATAAATATAAAATTTAAAAAGTTTTAACTCGCATAAAGTGACAGAAATAAACATTTTTGTTTCACAATGAAACATTTACGACCTAGAATTTGTTCAAAGCACAAAAAAATGTTTTCAAAATAATTTGAAGAAAAAACCCAACCAACACAATGTAAACATAAACGCGGGAACCGACATGTGGGATGGCCACACGCTGTAAAAAGGTATTAAAAAATTAAATAAAAAAGCAAATTATCAAAAGGTTTAAAATTTATTGTTAGTGAAAAGATACGATAACTTGTTATATAGTTTGACTATATTTGCTCCTAAACAACCTTATTCAGTAAACTTTAACAAAACTGTTTGGGAAATTATAATAATTTTAACATAGCCAAATTATGAAAATCCATCACTCGTTTAAAAAAAAGTCCTTTTGTTAAAAATAATAAGCAAAAAGTCAATTAAATGCAATAAATAACATAAGTAGAAAATTTAAAATAAAAATCAAATTTTGCTCTCGCCTTTCATAAAAATAAAATCAAATCATTTAATTGATTATATTTATTAGAAAAATTACCATTGTTATGCAAAAGAATGCTAAAAATAATGAGTTATTCTAATTAATAACTCAAGATTTCCGCCGTGTTAACTTTTGTTCAAATAATAAACAAATAGATAACTAACTGCAAAGGCAATAAATGTTACACATTTAAATTTTGTTACGCAAAATAAAAAATATTGCAACATTTATTTTTTTATAATTAGCGTTTTAAACAGATGTTTGTTGCCTGGAGTTTTTTTTTACAAATTCAAAAGCAGAAATCCAGATTGTAAATGATAGTTTAATTAATGATGTTCAAGCACGCGAGCCATAAGCTTTGCTGACACAGTAATAAAAATGGAAAGATTTGGGTCATCATAGTAATGTTAAAATAGAGTAGAATGGGATCGGGATTTTTGATAAAAACCGCGATTGACGGGGGTCGTGAACGCCGGGATCGGGACCAGCATTTCGAACCGAGATCGAGATTTAGCTTTTTCAAAAACCGTGGATCGGGGCCTGGATCGGGACTAACCGTGATTGAAAATGGGGAATTTTTTTCTATTGCCTCATCCATCATCAATTTTTTTTTTTTGAGATTTTACTTTAGGGGGGAGGAGGTCCGGCGATGCCGACAGGAGCCGCCCGGAAATTTTTGAATTTTTTAAGCAATTTGTTAAAAAATTGGTCAAAAAATTATTAATGTTGCAAAACAAAGTCCCCCCCTCCCTATGGTTTTGTGATTTCGCCCAACCAAAAAATGAAATGAACATTTTGTGAATTGTCACCTAAAATATAAAAATGTAAATAATTTTTAGAATTGTTTACACCACCGTAAATGTTTAGTGAAAGTTGGAATACTTTTACTCAAACTGCCGCGTTCTGCACCGATCAATAAAATAAACGCTAGTAAACATTCTTTTAAATTTGAACATTTCTGGAAATAATTAACTCGTGATAAAAATATAGCTTAAATTTAGACAAAGAATTATAAAATTTTGCCACCTTGTTCAGTGTTACAAAAAAAAACAGCGAAAAAATTGTCAGGAAACACACAAATGAATTAATTAAATTTTATTATAAAATGAGTAGCTCGACGGCAGTTATCTGCAAATTGCAAATCTAATTGATGTCACTCATTACGGATAAAAAATCAAATACAATTTAATTCCCAAAATAATTCTTAAGCTTCTCAAAAATAAAATTAAAATGGAAGGCAGGCTTACTGCCATATGCTGGCTGACTATTAATAACAAAATTAATTTAGATGCAAATTTGAAAACTTAATTTTAATCAAGAAAATAATAATAAAAATTCTCATTAGAAAAGTAAATTTGCAATAGCGCAATTTTAATAATTATTGTTTTGCCAATTAACTAAATTAGAAACGATTATAATAAACTAAACGAAGTAATGAAAAAATTTAATATAAACCTTTTATATTTAACTTAATAGCCTTAAATAAAAGTTTAAAAATTTATCTTTCGTGGTGAAAAGGCAGTAATCCAAAAAATTATAAGTAGAGGAATGACAAAATTGAAATTGACGAGATGAAAAGGGCTGATTACATATGGTGTGGCAAAGGGTAGAAACAATAAATTTTTTTGCAAAAAAAATAATACTGATTAATCTATAAATATGTATTATTTTTAATTATTATTTTGTATTACTGTCAATAAGTTCTTAATCATTAATCAGCAACATAAAATGCAATATTTATTGTAAATTAATGACGTGAAAGCGGAGCGCCCACACATCTTCCAAGCAATTACGAGCGGGTACTACATGCAGTACTGCTGCGCAGCACGAAGCGCCAACTCGACAGTTGACCAAGGCCAACGCTTAACCGCGTATGACGTCAACCGCAAGCGTACCGCAGAAATCAAAACTCTAAGGAACATTAAAGTATGTGGTAAAAAGAAGACAAAATGTCGAAAAAACAAAGTGGTAAATTGACTCAGACGAAGCTGAATAATTTATTAATAGTCCAAAAATTAAATGATTAATACTTGCAATTGATACTGACATATCTTAAAAAACAAAAAAGTGACAATATGTTTATTTAAAATTTAATTCGCAGAGCAGCGGTAGATAAGAAATAGCTAATCAGCATTCTATTCCATGCAGTGAAAAACTCGATTTCCTCGATGCGATTAAAACGACTTTGAGAATCTTAACTATTATTAAATATTTAATTTACTTAACAATTAAAAAACAGGTTGCAATCGTAACATTATAATAATACCAAAACTTACGAAAAAACTTAAATTAGAAAATAATCATTTAAATTAAAGATACAATTAAAGCAAGAGTACTATCAGGTTTAACAAGATATTTCGAGACCAAGTTATCAATTTATGTTATTTAATAAACATATTTTAAAAGCAATTAAACCTCATGCGGAGATTGACTAATATGTCAAAGGATGTTGTTGCACAAACTTTTCAGATGCAAATGGAAAAACGTATCAATCAAGCTACAAAAAAAGGCGATCCAAGATGCACTTAACATAATTTAATATTTTAGCAAAATAAAAATATTTAATTGGAAAAGCTTAAAAGGTTTAAATTCTATTTTCAAACTTTTCGAAATTTTATAGATCAGTTTCAAATTAACCAGTTTATTTTAATTGTAAGTTTATTGATTTATTTAAGATTTCTATTCCAATAAAATTGATTAATTAGCAAACATAAAATTATTTAGAGACATAAAAAATAAATAATTGAACGTTAAGGTTTAAATAATTAAAAAATGATGGATCTTTAATATTGCTGAAACATTATAAACAAAACTGAGTAATTTATTAATGGAAACTTAAAGGGAAAATTGATCAATAGTGATAATTTAAAATATTTGCAAGATTAAAGTCAGCATGAATCGTTTTATAATTTTTTTAATATATAGGTTTTTCTTAACCTCATAAAATTAAATTACATACAACAATCTGCCGTCCTAGATCAACGACTTTCCCATGCAGTGAAAACGACAAAACAATTATTTTCTTCAATGCAATTAAAATGAATTTGAGAAACTTAACTATTATTAAATTTTATTTAATTCGCAATAAACAAAAGCATGTTGCAATCGTTATCTATTCGATTATATTTATATTCTCAAGGTGAAACAAGGTATCAAACTCTTTTTAAACCCAACCCCAAATTATCAACTTGGAACGAATCGGGGTAAAGGGCACAAAAAATTAATTCTTCAACTATAAATAATCCCGCATCTAAAATTTATAAAATTCATAAATAAGTCTTTTAAATAAAATAAATAATGTAAAAATTTTGACAACATTTCTTAAACTGTTTGGCGACTAACCTTTAAAACTTATCTACAAGCAAATTGTTTTTACATAAATGAACAAACTAACAAGGAGACGCGTGATACAGTTTACCGTTAATCAAGAATATAAACATATTCTTCATACTTTTTCAGTTTGTATTAAATTAAAATAAGTTAGACTTAAAAACACTGTTATACCTCATTGTAAATTTTAATAAATGTATAAAAAATTCTTAATTGAATCAAGAAAGATAAAATTGTTTTAAAGGATTAAAACAAATGAGTCTTAAAAAATTTTGGTCAAAAAGTGCAAATTAATTTAACAAAAAATTAAAGGATAATTTAAAAAAATAAACTTTATTAAAAATAAGATGTAAATTTAGCAAGATTATAATCTATATAACGTGCTTACCGAAAATATTCAAAAAAAATACTGGGTTTTTAATTTTAATTAACAAAAACAAAAACAAAAACTACTTAATAATTGATTCAAAAAGTAATAAATAAACCTCATTATCAGGAAGGACAAAGCATCATCTGGGCATTATTTACAATATGATAAGTTAAAAAAACAAATTATATATATATTTTTTAATAAAGTGACTGTTAATAAACAATATATAATAGATAGTGGAAAAACTAAATAAAATTAAATCAAAAAAATATTCATTGATGTTTTAAATAATAGCAATAAAATGATCAATATAGATCTAAAAAAACTACACGAAGCCACGTGGATTTGTGGCTCAATGTCAACTCCAGACGTAAAAATATTAAAGTTAAATCTATTGCGAAGAAACGATTTATTGATTTAAAAATATAATGGAAAATAAAATTAATTAAAGGTTAGGAATAAAAGAAAAATGTTATTATAATAACAATTGATATTTTGCCCTTTGGATTTGAAAAATGATTAAATTGATCGTTAAAGAAAAATGATTGGATCTGATGTTAACCGTAAAAGCTTAGCAGACAAGTATGTAAAAACGACATAAGATTGGTTAACAAAGCAGTATTGGCAGTTCAGAGTGTTGAGCAGATAGCAGTGGGAATGAAGATTGCAAACGACAGCAACAGCATGTAATGCGCGTTTTTTAACCACTGGTTTTCATATATTTAATCTAACTGTATTTAAAAATATCTATTAATTTATATGTGTGCGGCCAATTAAACAAAAAGTATTTTTAAATAATGAAAAAAACGAAAACAAAACAAAAAGTATTATCAAAAATGAAAAGTAGATACACTTTACTTTCAAAAAGGTTTATTCCATGTTTGTTCATGACCATCTGATCCCATATACTGTAGACTGTCAGAAACATTATAATTTTGAAACCGCGGCCCCTGTTCAAACCGCCTAAAACCGAAATTACATAAACTTAAACAAACGAATTTTTAACTTAAATGATGTTTCTAAAACATTCAAAACACTAATATTAAAGTAATAAGTTTAAAACAACAAAACAATAAAAACAAATAGTAATTAAATATGTTAAAATTTGTTCCAAAGCGCTTGAAACTCAACCTGACTCGCGCAGAGAGACGTTCTGTGTCTTGGATTATAAGGCTGTTTTCATATTTTAAATATTGATTTTAAAAGACGGGTAAGAATATACAGATGCTTAAATTATATGGAAATTGTTGATCCATCGAATACACCATCGATACTGCATTGTCGGCTTTTATGTGCAGTGCCATGAAGCCGCTCACCATTTGCTGGTTAAAATCTGTGGTGATGTTTTGCCGACAGGAATCTTAAATAAATTTTACTAGAATATAAAGTTAATTATTAAAAGTCTGATTGTAATCTTTAAAATATGAATTGACAGATTTCATATTTATAACCAGTCTTTATTGCAAAGTTTTTGGATATAAAGAAATAATAATTAAACCAAATATATATTTTTTAATTATAATGTATCAACGATGTAAAATTTATGTTAATAGTTACAACAAAGTTTTAAATAAATACAAAACCAAAGGGGAATTTCTTGAGAATGATAAAAACCTAAAGTTTGTTCAAAAAAATGCTAATGAAAAATTAATTTTAAAAAAACAATTAAAGTATAATCGATCTTTAATTTTATAACAAATTAATTATTAATTTAAATTTTTGTAATTTTACTAAAAAATGTTTTATTAAAATAATAAATCAACGTTACTGATTATGTGTTCAACCTTGATCAGGTCTCGAAAAAATCATATTAAATTAATTTAAATGGAAGCGAGATGCAATAAATATTTATAATGGGATCTATGAACAATGAAATGAAGAGTAATTAAAAAGTAAACAAATGCCATGTACATATAAGGTCTTGTTCCTAGACTTGCGAGTGGAGTGCCGAACCTGCCCTAAAAACTTACATTAAATTCATAACGATTTGAAATTAAGGAAATTTATATTAATTAAAATAATCAAATAAAGCCGACTTCTAATAATTAAAGATGCTTATTTAAAATAATACTCTAAGAAGACAACACTTTATTTAAATAATAAACCAAATTAATTAAAATATTGCTAAAATGAATAATTATAATGTTAAATAAATGTTAAACTTTTAGTCAGATTGCTAAATTAAAAAAATTAAATTGTAAATTGTTGCGTTATATAAAAGAGCAAACTCACACATTATTTTATTTATTTAAGAGGGATTTGAGGTGCCCACCAAAAACAATTAATGATAAATTGAAAAAAATTAATTGCAATTGAAACAAATATAAAAATCTCGTCATGCTTACGGCCACGAACACAGAAATTAAGTTAACTTATGCAAAAAAGTTTAATTAATTAATAAAAATGCAATATCAACTTTGTCGTAATAAACAATATAAATTAATGTTTCAAAATAATTCCAAATATTTTTGATCTATAACAAAAGATACATTAAGGTTTAACTAATCAAAGATCGAATTTTAGACTTTTACGCCAAGATGAACATGCATGTAAACCAGGGGTAGGGTTAGTCCTTATTTTCAATGGACAGCCCTTGGAAATCGAGCCTTGTTCTTATAAATTCAAAAAGTTTTTATTTCCACAATGCTCGTTGAAAATGGGAATTTGACGTAGTGTTGATAATTTTGGAATTTTAATGGAGAAATCTTGATTTGTTATTGTGTCGAGTCAAAATTTCAATTAAAAGCCAGTAGTTACTATTTATTTAGTCACAGTAGGTTAATTAATGTCTTCTGTGATGGCTGTAAGCTTTAAGACTATTTATTATAAATTAATTAGTGTTAATTATTACATTTTAGTTCACTGCTAAATATCATTAGCAATTTTTTTTTAGATATGAAAAGAATTGAATAAACATTTTTGATTTTCAATTTTCATCTAATTTTGAGTATAATTTTTTTGGTCACTTTGGCACCCAAAGTACATTAAACGTTCAAATGTTTTTAGCTTTTACTTTTTTAAAGATTAACATTAAATTATATAAAGAATTTTTCTGGTTCTAAATTAGTGTGTTACGGTTAAGCATTGGGTTTATCACTAAATTATTGTTTTTGTATTCCAAAATAATATAATCTTAAAATGTTTTAATCCTTTGTTTGCAAATACCTAGTCTCTTTTTAGCATATAGTTTAAGTGCCGAGGCATCAGGCGAATATAATTACATAAATTAATTATTTAAGTTATATAAAGCAATTTTTAACGATTTAAAAAATAAAAAATAAATGGTCTTTATTTCTAGAGCTTAAATAAAATAAATTTAAATCATAATAATTAATAGTCGCCAACTGTCAAGTTCTCCCATTAGATTTTTGATTACATTCTGGCATAAGTATTGCAACTTGCACGACGAAGACAAACTTAACCAAAGATAAAAAAGAAAAATGAGCAATAAATTCATAAAAAAATTTCTTATTAAAGGTGGAGGGAGAGCCACTAGTCAAAAATTGTCTCCATCGAAATTATCTAAAAATAACATCAATCAATATAAATAAGTATGCCAAATTCATTGTTTTATATAAAAAATTAACATTCATTCCGTTATGAAATTTAAACAAATTTTAAATAATTAAGGTTTAACTTTTATGACTTTGTCTTAAATGATTTAATTTTAAAACAATATAATTTTTAATAAATTAAGAATTGTTAAAATCAAAAAAAATTATTTCTAAACGTCAAGAAGGTGTTGACAAAAGATTTTTAAAGTAATTTTTATAGTGTTTAAAAATAAAATACAATAGCATTTAAAAAAATACATAATAATATAATCGTCGAATTTAGCAACCAGTGAGAAGCAATCTATCTCTTTAAAAGCCAATTCTTTTTTAATTAAGTTAAAAATATATTTTACAGTTCATCGTTTCTACAAGAACAGCTTAATTAAAGTAAATAACTTTAATTATTAATGAATAAAAAAAATTGTACAATAAAGAATGCAAATTATAACCGTAAACTCGCATTTCATGTTACTTATGAAAAGGTTTTAATCCCCGATCACGGCGGCGCCTATCGGCGCCCAAAATTTTCTCCGGCGACGCCTATCGGCACCGCCGCCCCCCCCCAGAAGTAAAACAGAATTCTCAAAAATAAACTGATGATGCAATCAATGTTGAAGACAACGACGAAGATGATTTTGAATAATAAAAAAAATTTGTTTCACCTTTGACCAAAAAAAAATTGCTTATTGCAAATCCCGATTTTTCCCATTTTCCGGTCCCGATCCTGGGTTTTGAAAAAGCGAAATCCCGATTCCGGCTTTCACGGTCCCGGT
>JAIXHY010000109.1:0-39154 GCA_020449905.1 Globodera pallida | reverse complement strand
ACTTTACTAAGTTGTTGCCCTGGATACCATTCTATATCGACCAATCATTCATCAATAATAGCATTTGTGTTCTTTAAATAATATAGACCAATTTTTCATTATATTTTATAACACCATTGCTTATTTGCCTATATGTCAGCCGAACGAGCTTCAATTGCCAAACGGTTATATTTTTTGGAAAGGTCTTAATGCCCTCTATCTAATGGTGGGTTGAACGCCCTTGGCAAACCTAAAGGCGCCTGTCTATATGCGCGCAAGTCATTTAAATAATGGAATTGAAAATAACAAATGAATATAACTCACATGCGCATCAATATATTTGCAGAATTTATTATTTATTCTATAGGGAATAATTTTGACTATATTATGGTGTTCAATTCGGTATCATGCTTCTTCTACAAACGTTGTTATCTACAGATTTGTGTGCATTACAGTGCTGAGGTCACACATTCTAAAAAAGAAATGCCTATAACTCAATTTACTAATAGGCGCTTATATATTTGTGTTCTTTAAATAATATAGACCAATTTTTCATTATATTTTATAACACCATTGCTTATTTGCCTATATGTCAGCCGAACGAGCTTCAATTGCCAAACGGTTATATTTTTTGGAAAGGTCTTAATGCCTTCTATCTAATGGTGGGTTGAACGCCCTTGGCAAACCTAAAGGCGCCTGTCTATATGCGCGCAAGTCATTTAAATAATGGAATTGAAAATAACAAATGAATATAACTCACATGCGCATCAATATATTTGCAGAATTTATTATTTATTCTATAGGGAATAATTTTGACTATATTATGGTGTTCAATTCGGTATCATGCTTCTTCTACAAACGTTGTTATCTACAGATTTGTGTGCATTACAGTGCTGAGGTCACACATTCTAAAAAAGAAATGCCTATAACTCAATTTACTAATAGGCGCTTATATATTTGTGTTCTTTAAATAATATAGACCAATTTTTCATTATATTTTATAACACCATTGCTTATTTGCCTATATGTCAGCCGAACGAGCTTCAATTGCCAAACGGTTATATTTTTTGGAAAGGTCTTAATGCCCTCTATCTAATGGTGGGTTGAACGCCCTTGGCAAACCTAAAGGCGCCTGTCTATATGCGCGCAAGTCATTTAAATAATGGAATTGAAAATAACAAATGAATATAACTCACATGCGCATCAATATATTTGCAGAATTTATTATTTATTCTAATAGGGAATAATTTTGACTATATTATGGTGTTCAATTCGGTATCATGCTTCTTCTACAAACGTTGTTATCTACAGATTTGTGTGCATTACAGTGCTGAGGTCACACATTCTAAAAAAGAAATGCCTATAACTCAATTTACTAATAGGCGCTTATATATTTGTGTTCTTTAAATAATATAGACCAATTTTTCATTATATTTTATAACACCATTGCTTATTTGCCTATATGTCAGCCGAACGAGCTTCAATTGCCAAACGGTTATATTTTTTGGAAAGGTCTTAATGCCCTCTATCTAATGGTGGGTTGAACGCCCTTGGCAAACCTAAAGGCGCCTGTCTATATGCGCGCAAGTCATTTAAATAATGGAATTGAAAATAACAAATGAATATAACTCACATGCGCATCAATATATTTGCAGAATTTATTATTTATTCTATAGGGAATAATTTTGACTATATTATGGTGTTCAATTCGGTATCATGCTTCTTCTACAAACGTTGTTATCTACAGATTTGTGTGCATTACAGTGCTGAGGTCACACATTCTAAAAAAGAAATGCCTATAACTCAATTTACTAATAGGCGCTTATATATTTGTGTTCTTTAAATAATATAGACCAATTTTTCATTATATTTTATAACACCATTGCTTATTTGCCTATATGTCAGCCGAACGAGCTTCAATTGCCAAACGGTTATATTTTTTGGAAAGGTCTTAATGCCCTCTATCTAATGGTGGGTTGAACGCCCTTGGCAAACCTAAAGGCGCCTGTCTATATGCGCGCAAGTCATTTAAATAATGGAATTGAAAATAACAAATGAATATAACTCACATGCGCATCAATATATTTGCAGAATTTATTATTTATTCTATAGGGAATAATTTTGACTATATTATGGTGTTCAATTCGGTATCATGCTTCTTCTACAAACGTTGTTATCTACAGATTTGTGTGCATTACAGTGCTGAGGTCACACATTCTAAAAAAGAAATGCCTATAACTCAATTTACTAATAGGCGCTTATATATTTGTGTTCTTTAAATAATATAGACCAATTTTTCATTATATTTTATAACACCATTGCTTATTTGCCTATATGTCAGCCGAACGAGCTTCAATTGCCAAACGGTTATATTTTTTGGAAAGGTCTTAATGCCCTCTATCTAATGGTGGGTTGAACGCCCTTGGCAAACCTAAAGGCGCCTGTCTATATGCGCGCAAGTCATTTAAATAATGGAATTGAAAATAACAAATGAATATAACTCACATGCGCATCAATATATTTGCAGAATTTATTATTTATTCTATAGGGAATAATTTTGACTATATTATGGTGTTCAATTCGGTATCATGCTTCTTCTACAAACGTTGTTATCTACAGATTTGTGTGCATTACAGTGCTGAGGTCACACATTCTAAAAAAGAAATGCCTATAACTCAATTTACTAATAGGCGCTTATATATTTGTGTTCTTTAAATAATATAGACCAATTTTTCATTATATTTTATAACACCATTGCTTATTTGCCTATATGTCAGCCGAACGAGCTTCAATTGCCAAACGGTTATATTTTTTGGAAAGGTCTTAATGCCCTCTATCTAATGGTGGGTTGAACGCCCTTGGCAAACCTAAAGGCGCCTGTCTATATGCGCGCAAGTCATTTAAATAATGGAATTGAAAATAACAAATGAATATAACTCACATGCGCATCAATATATTTGCAGAATTTATTATTTATTCTATAGGGAATAATTTTGACTATATTATGGTGTTCAATTCGGTATCATGCTTCTTCTACAAACGTTGTTATCTACAGATTTGTGTGCATTACAGTGCTGAGGTCACACATTCTAAAAAAGAAATGCCTATAACTCAATTTACTAATAGGCGCTTATATATTTGTGTTCTTTAAATAATATAGACCAATTTTTCATTATATTTTATAACACCATTGCTTATTTGCCTATATGTCAGCCGAACGAGCTTCAATTGCCAAACGGTTATATTTTTTGGAAAGGTCTTAATGCCCTCTATCTAATGGTGGGTTGAACGCCCTTGGCAAACCTAAAGGCGCCTGTCTATATGCGCGCAAGTCATTTAAATAATGGAATTGAAAATAACAAATGAATATAACTCACATGCGCATCAATATATTTGCAGAATTTATTATTTATTCTATAGGGAATAATTTTGACTATATTATGGTGTTCAATTCGGTATCATGCTTCTTCTACAAACGTTGTTATCTACAGATTTGTGTGCATTACAGTGCTGAGGTCACACATTCTAAAAAAGAAATGCCTATAACTCAATTTACTAATAGGCGCTTATATATTTGTGTTCTTTAAATAATATAGACCAATTTTTCATTATATTTTATAACACCATTGCTTATTTGCCTATATGTCAGCCGAACGAGCTTCAATTGCCAAACGGTTATATTTTTTGGAAAGGTCTTAATGCCGTCTATCTAATGGTGGGTTGAACGCCCTTGGCAAACCTAAAGGCGCCTGTCTATATGCGCGCAAGTCATTTAAATAATGGAATTGAAAATAACAAATGAATATAACTCACATGCGCATCAATATATTTGCAGAATTTATTATTTATTCTATAGGGAATAATTTTGACTATATTATGGTGTTCAATTCGGTATCATGCTTCTTCTACAAACGTTGTTATCTACAGATTTGTGTGCATTACAGTGCTGAGGTCACACATTCTAAAAAAGAAATGCCTATAACTCAATTTACTAATAGGCGCTTATATATTTGTGTTCTTTAAATAATATAGACCAATTTTTCATTATATTTTATAACACCATTGCTTATTTGCCTATATGTCAGCCGAACGAGCTTCAATTGCCAAACGGTTATATTTTTTGGAAAGGTCTTAATGCCCTCTATCTAATGGTGGGTTGAACGCCCTTGGCAAACCTAAAGGCGCCTGTCTATATGCGCGCAAGTCATTTAAATAATGGAATTGAAAATAACAAATGAATATAACTCACATGCGCATCAATATATTTGCAGAATTTATTATTTATTCTATAGGGAATAATTTTGACTATATTATGGTGTTCAATTCGGTATCATGCTTCTTCTACAAACGTTGTTATCTACAGATTTGTGTGCATTACAGTGCTGAGGTCACACATTCTAAAAAAGAAATGCCTATAACTCAATTTACTAATAGGCGCTTATATATTTGTGTTCTTTAAATAATATAGACCAATTTTTCATTATATTTTATAACACCATTGCTTATTTGCCTATATGTCAGCCGAACGAGCTTCAATTGCCAAACGGTTATATTTTTTGGAAAGGTCTTAATGCCGTCTATCTAATGGTGGGTTGAACGCCCTTGGCAAACCTAAAGGCGCCTGTCTATATGCGCGCAAGTCATTTAAATAATGGAATTGAAAATAACAAATGAATATAACTCACATGCGCATCAATATATTTGCAGAATTTATTATTTATTCTATAGGGAATAATTTTGACTATATTATGGTGTTCAATTCGGTATCATGCTTCTTCTACAAACGTTGTTATCTACAGATTTGTGTGCATTACAGTGCTGAGGTCACACATTCTAAAAAAGAAATGCCTATAACTCAATTTACTAATAGGCGCTTATATATTTGTGTTCTTTAAATAATATAGACCAATTTTTCACTATATTTTATAACACCATTGCTTATTTGCCTATATGTCAGCCGAACGAGCTTCAATTGCCAAACGGTTATATTTTTTGGAAAGGTCTTAATGCCGTCTATCTAATGGTGGGTTGAACGCCCTTGGCAAACCTAAAGGCGCCTGTCTATATGCGCGCAAGTCATTTAAATAATGGAATTGAAAATAACAAATGAATATAACTCACATGCGCATCAATATATTTGCAGAATTTATTATTTATTCTATAGGGAATAATTTTGACTATATTATGGTGTTCAATTCGGTATCATGCTTCTTCTACAAACGTTGTTATCTACAGATTTGTGTGCATTACAGTGCTGAGGTCACACATTCTAAAAAAGAAATGCCTATAACTCAATTTACTAATAGGCGCTTATATATTTGTGTTCTTTAAATAATATAGACCAATTTTTCATTATATTTTATAACACCATTGCTTATTTGCCTATATGTCAGCCGAACGAGCTTCAATTGCCAAACGGTTATATTTTTTGGAAAGGTCTTAATGCCCTCTATCTAATGGTGGGTTGAACGCCCTTGGCAAACCTAAAGGCGCCTGTCTATATGCGCGCAAGTCATTTAAATAATGGAATTGAAAATAACAAATGAATATAACTCACATGCGCATCAATATATTTGCAGAATTTATTATTTATTCTATAGGGAATAATTTTGACTATATTATGGTGTTCAATTCGGTATCATGCTTCTTCTACAAACGTTGTTATCTACAGATTTGTGTGCATTACAGTGCTGAGGTCACACATTCTAAAAAAGAAATGCCTATAACTCAATTTACTAATAGGCGCTTATATATTTGTGTTCTTTAAATAATATAGACCAATTTTTCACTTATATTTTATAACACCATTGCTTATTTGCCTATATGTCAGCCGAACGAGCTTCAATTGCCAAACGGTTATATTTTTTGGAAAGGTCTTAATGCCGTCTATCTAATGGTGGGTTGAACGCCCTTGGCAAACCTAAAGGCGCCTGTCTATATGCGCGCAAGTCATTTAAATAATGGAATTGAAAATAACAAATGAATATAACTCACATGCGCATCAATATATTTGCAGAATTTATTATTTATTCTATAGGGAATAATTTTGACTATATTATGGTGTTCAATTCGGTATCATGCTTCTTCTACAAACGTTGTTATCTACAGATTTGTGTGCATTACAGTGCTGAGGTCACACATTCTAAAAAAGAAATGCCTATAACTCAATTTACTAATAGGCGCTTATATATTTGTGTTCTTTAAATAATATAGACCAATTTTTCATTATATTTTATAACACCATTGCTTATTTGCCTATATGTCAGCCGAACGAGCTTCAATTGCCAAACGGTTATATTTTTTGGAAAGGTCTTAATGCCGTCTATCTAATGGTGGGTTGAACGCCCTTGGCAAACCTAAAGGCGCCTGTCTATATGCGCGCAAGTCATTTAAATAATGGAATTGAAAATAACAAATGAATATAACTCACATGCGCATCAATATATTTGCAGAATTTATTATTTATTCTATAGGGAATAATTTTGACTATATTATGGTGTTCAATTCGGTATCATGCTTCTTCTACAAACGTTGTTATCTACAGATTTGTGTGCATTACAGTGCTGAGGTCACACATTCTAAAAAAGAAATGCCTATAACTCAATTTACTAATAGGCGCTTATATATTTGTGTTCTTTAAATAATATAGACCAATTTTTCATTATATTTTATAACACCATTGCTTATTTGCCTATATGTCAGCCGAACGAGCTTCAATTGCCAAACGGTTATATTTTTTGGAAAGGTCTTAATGCCGTCTATCTAATGGTGGGTTGAACGCCCTTGGCAAACCTAAAGGCGCCTGTCTATATGCGCGCAAGTCATTTAAATAATGGAATTGAAAATAACAAATGAATATAACTCACATGCGCATCAATATATTTGCAGAATTTATTATTTATTCTATAGGGAATAATTTTGACTATATTATGGTGTTCAATTCGGTATCATGCTTCTTCTACAAACGTTGTTATCTACAGATTTGTGTGCATTACAGTGCTGAGGTCACACATTCTAAAAAAGAAATGCCTATAACTCAATTTACTAATAGGCGCTTATATATTTGTGTTCTTTAAATAATATAGACCAATTTTTCATTATATTTTATAACACCATTGCTTATTTGCCTATATGTCAGCCGAACGAGCTTCAATTGCCAAACGGTTATATTTTTTGGAAAGGTCTTAATGCCGTCTATCTAATGGTGGGTTGAACGCCCTTGGCAAACCTAAAGGCGCCTGTCTATATGCGCGCAAGTCATTTAAATAATGGAATTGAAAATAACAAATGAATATAACTCACATGCGCATCAATATATTTGCAGAATTTATTATTTATTCTATAGGGAATAATTTTGACTATATTATGGTGTTCAATTCGGTATCATGCTTCTTCTACAAACGTTGTTATCTACAGATTTGTGTGCATTACAGTGCTGAGGTCACACATTCTAAAAAAGAAATGCCTATAACTCAATTTACTAATAGGAATGTTTGTTATTTTTGTGTTCAATTCTGAAGCCTTCTATACAAACGTATTTACAATTTGTTTAACAGGCTGATAAATTCACTAAAAAATGTAATCAATTTATTAATTTTTAAAATATTTTTTTTATATATAGACCAATTTTTCATTATATTTTTAACAATTGTTATTGCCTATTGCCTAAAGCTTCAATGCCACTTAAAAATAAGGCCTTTAATTCAATGGGGTTATACCCTTGAAACTAAAGCCATGTTATTCGCCAATCATTTAAATAATGATTGAAATAACAAGAAAAAATTAAATTCCCATCGTTTATTTGGAATATTTTTATTTATATGTAATTTGTTGATTTGTCAATCTGGCTCTTCTAAAATTGTCATTTACAAATTGTTAAAAAGTTATAACTTCTAAAAAATGCCTATATTCATTTATTTTTACATAGATATTTTGCTATATTATACCAATTGTTCATTTTTTTACAATTGTTATTCCAATTGTGTGCCGAACGGCTTATTGCAAACGGTAAATGGCCTTCTAATGCCAATCTTTTTGGGCCTTGAAAATATAGCCAATTTAATTATTTAAAATGAATTAATATATCAAAAATATTCAATTGCACTAATTTGGAATATTTTTATGCATCTGGTAATTGGTTTATCTTGCAAATAAGGCTTTCTAAAGTGTATTAAATTGTTAATAAAAATGCTATAACTCACATTCAAATAATTTGAAATTTATTATTTATTTATAGGAATTTTTACTATTTATGGGTTCAATTCGGTTCATTTTTTACAAACGTTGTTATCGTTTTTGGAAAGTGAACCTTAAAAAATGGGGTTAATCCCAATTTTAATTTGGTTCTAAAATAAAATTTAATAATATTTAAATTTTTTTAAGGAACAATTATTCCGAAATTTTTTTAAATTTTAAATTTGAAAATTTTGCAATTAAGTGCTTCAAATTTAAGTTTTAAATAATAAATTTTAAAAAAATTCTATTTAAAATTTAAAAATTTTTTATTTTTAAATAATTTTTTTCTTTTTTTTAAAAGGTTAAATTTTCTTAATTTTTAACAGTTTTGCCTTAAGGGGAAATTCTTGAAAGTAAATTTAAAACCCTTTTTAAGTTAAAAACCAAATTTTCCCATTTATAAAAATTTAAAAAACAAGAATAATTGAAATTTTGGGAAAATTTATTTTCTTTAATTTTTGAAATTTGCATTAGGCTTCATTCAATTTTAAATTTATTACATGGTTATACATTTTAAATTATAAAATTTCTATATTATAAAAAGGCTTTTATTTTTTAACAATTTTTTTTAAACTTTTTAAAGTTTTGCCTTAAGGGGCCAACTTTTAAACGAAAGTTTTTCAAATTTTTAATTGGTTAAAGCCCTTGAAACAAGCCCCTTTAATGGAAATTTAAATAATTTAAAAAATATAAAAATAATCCCAAATTTTATATTTATTTTAAAAATTTTAAATATTTTGTTTTTTAGGGTTTTAAATTTCTTTTAAAATTTTATTACTTGGTTTAAATTTGGGGGTAAAATTTTAAAAAAAATTTTCTTATATTTTATAATACCCTTTTATTTGTTTTTAAAATTCCAATTTTATTTATTTTAAACATTTTTTTCCTTATCAGGAGACCTTGCAAACGTTAATTTTTTAAAGGTCTAAGCCTTAAAGGTTGAAACCCTGTCTATATGCGCGCAAGTCATTTAAATAATGGAATTGAAAATAACAAATGAATATAACTCACATGCGCATCAATATATTTGCAGAATTTATTATTTATTCTAATAGGGAATAATTTTGACTATATTATGGTGTTCAATTCGGTATCATGCTTCTTCTACAAACGTTGTTATCTACAGATTTGTGTGCATTACAGTGCTGAGGTCACACATTCTAAAAAAGAAATGCCTATAACTCAATTTACTAATAGGCGCTTATATATTTGTGTTCTTTAAATAATATAGACCAATTTTTCATTATATTTTATAACACCATTGCTTATTTGCCTATATGTCAGCCGAACGAGCTTCAATTGCCAAACGGTTATATTTTTTGGAAAGGTCTTAATGCCGTCTATCTAATGGTGGGTTGAACGCCCTTGGCAAACCTAAAGGCGCCTGTCTATATGCGCGCAAGTCATTTAAATAATGGAATTGAAAATAACAAATGAATATAACTCACATGCGCATCAATATATTTGCAGAATTTATTATTTATTCTATAGGGAATAATTTTGACTATATTATGGTGTTCAATTCGGTATCATGCTTCTTCTACAAACGTTGTTATCTACAGATTTGTGTGCATTACAGTGCTGAGGTCACACATTCTAAAAAAGAAATGCCTATAACTCAATTTACTAATAGGCGCTTATATATTTGTGTTCTTTAAATAATATAGACCAATTTTTCATTATATTTTATAACACCATTGCTTATTTGCCTATATGTCAGCCGAACGAGCTTCAATTGCCAAACGGTTATATTTTTTGGAAAGGTCTTAATGCCCTCTATCTAATGGTGGGTTGAACGCCCTTGGCAAACCTAAAGGCGCCTGTCTATATGCGCGCAAGTCATTTAAATAATGGAATTGAAAATAACAAATGAATATAACTCACATGCGCATCAATATATTTGCAGAATTTATTATTTATTCTATAGGGAATAATTTTGACTATATTATGGTGTTCAATTCGGTATCATGCTTCTTCTACAAACGTTGTTATCTACAGATTTGTGTGCATTACAGTGCTGAGGTCACACATTCTAAAAAAGAAATGCCTATAACTCAATTTACTAATAGGCGCTTATATATTTGTGTTCTTTAAATAATATAGACCAATTTTTCATTATATTTTATAACACCATTGCTTATTTGCCTATATGTCAGCCGAACGAGCTTCAATTGCCAAACGGTTATATTTTTTGGAAAGGTCTTAATGCCCTCTATCTAATGGTGGGTTGAACGCCCTTGGCAAACCTAAAGGCGCCTGTCTATATGCGCGCAAGTCATTTAAATAATGGAATTGAAAATAACAAATGAATATAACTCACATGCGCATCAATATATTTGCAGAATTTATTATTTATTCTATAGGGAATAATTTTGACTATATTATGGTGTTCAATTCGGTATCATGCTTCTTCTACAAACGTTGTTATCTACAGATTTGTGTGCATTACAGTGCTGAGGTCACACATTCTAAAAAAGAAATGCCTATAACTCAATTTACTAATAGGCGCTTATATATTTGTGTTCTTTAAATAATATAGACCAATTTTTCATTATATTTTATAACACCATTGCTTATTTGCCTATATGTCAGCCGAACGAGCTTCAATTGCCAAACGGTTATATTTTTTGGAAAGGTCTTAATGCCGTCTATCTAATGGTGGGTTGAACGCCCTTGGCAAACCTAAAGGCGCCTGTCTATATGCGCGCAAGTCATTTAAATAATGGAATTGAAAATAACAAATGAATATAACTCACATGCGCATCAATATATTTGCAGAATTTATTATTTATTCTATAGGGAATAATTTTGACTATATTATGGTGTTCAATTCGGTATCATGCTTCTTCTACAAACGTTGTTATCTACAGATTTGTGTGCATTACAGTGCTGAGGTCACACATTCTAAAAAAGAAATGCCTATAACTCAATTTACTAATAGGCGCTTATATATTTGTGTTCTTTAAATAATATAGACCAATTTTTCATTATATTTTATAACACCATTGCTTATTTGCCTATATGTCAGCCGAACGAGCTTCAATTGCCAAACGGTTATATTTTTTGGAAAGGTCTTAATGCCCTCTATCTAATGGTGGGTTGAACGCCCTTGGCAAACCTAAAGGCGCCTGTCTATATGCGCGCAAGTCATTTAAATAATGGAATTGAAAATAACAAATGAATATAACTCACATGCGCATCAATATATTTGCAGAATTTATTATTTATTCTATAGGGAATAATTTTGACTATATTATGGTGTTCAATTCGGTATCATGCTTCTTCTACAAACGTTGTTATCTACAGATTTGTGTGCATTACAGTGCTGAGGTCACACATTCTAAAAAAGAAATGCCTATAACTCAATTTACTAATAGGCGCTTATATATTTGTGTTCTTTAAATAATATAGACCAATTTTTCATTATATTTTATAACACCATTGCTTATTTGCCTATATGTCAGCCGAACGAGCTTCAATTGCCAAACGGTTATATTTTTTGGAAAGGTCTTAATGCCGTCTATCTAATGGTGGGTTGAACGCCCTTGGCAAACCTAAAGGCGCCTGTCTATATGCGCGCAAGTCATTTAAATAATGGAATTGAAAATAACAAATGAATATAACTCACATGCGCATCAATATATTTGCAGAATTTATTATTTATTCTATAGGGAATAATTTTGACTATATTATGGTGTTCAATTCGGTATCATGCTTCTTCTACAAACGTTGTTATCTACAGATTTGTGTGCATTACAGTGCTGAGGTCACACATTCTAAAAAAGAAATGCCTATAACTCAATTTACTAATAGGCGCTTATATATTTGTGTTCTTTAAATAATATAGACCAATTTTTCATTATATTTTATAACACCATTGCTTATTTGCCTATATGTCAGCCGAACGAGCTTCAATTGCCAAACGGTTATATTTTTTGGAAAGGTCTTAATGCCCTCTATCTAATGGTGGGTTGAACGCCCTTGGCAAACCTAAAGGCGCCTGTCTATATGCGCGCAAGTCATTTAAATAATGGAATTGAAAATAACAAATGAATATAACTCACATGCGCATCAATATATTTGCAGAATTTATTATTTATTCTAATAGGGAATAATTTTGACTATATTATGGTGTTCAATTCGGTATCATGCTTCTTCTACAAACGTTGTTATCTACAGATTTGTGTGCATTACAGTGCTGAGGTCACACATTCTAAAAAAGAAATGCCTATAACTCAATTTACTAATAGGCGCTTATATATTTGTGTTCTTTAAATAATATAGACCAATTTTTCATTATATTTTATAACACCATTGCTTATTTGCCTATATGTCAGCCGAACGAGCTTCAATTGCCAAACGGTTATATTTTTTGGAAAGGTCTTAATGCCCTCTATCTAATGGTGGGTTGAACGCCCTTGGCAAACCTAAAGGCGCCTGTCTATATGCGCGCAAGTCATTTAAATAATGGAATTGAAAATAACAAATGAATATAACTCACATGCGCATCAATATATTTGCAGAATTTATTATTTATTCTATAGGGAATAATTTTGACTATATTATGGTGTTCAATTCGGTATCATGCTTCTTCTACAAACGTTGTTATCTACAGATTTGTGTGCATTACAGTGCTGAGGTCACACATTCTAAAAAAGAAATGCCTATAACTCAATTTACTAATAGGCGCTTATATATTTGTGTTCTTTAAATAATATAGACCAATTTTTCATTATATTTTATAACACCATTGCTTATTTGCCTATATGTCAGCCGAACGAGCTTCAATTGCCAAACGGTTATATTTTTTGGAAAGGTCTTAATGCCCTCTATCTAATGGTGGGTTGAACGCCCTTGGCAAACCTAAAGGCGCCTGTCTATATGCGCGCAAGTCATTTAAATAATGGAATTGAAAATAACAAATGAATATAACTCACATGCGCATCAATATATTTGCAGAATTTATTATTTATTCTATAGGGAATAATTTTGACTATATTATGGTGTTCAATTCGGTATCATGCTTCTTCTACAAACGTTGTTATCTACAGATTTGTGTGCATTACAGTGCTGAGGTCACACATTCTAAAAAAGAAATGCCTATAACTCAATTTACTAATAGGCGCTTATATATTTGTGTTCTTTAAATAATATAGACCAATTTTTCATTATATTTTATAACACCATTGCTTATTTGCCTATATGTCAGCCGAACGAGCTTCAATTGCCAAACGGTTATATTTTTTGGAAAGGTCTTAATGCCCGTCTATCTAATGGTGGGTTGAACGCCCTTGGCAAACCTAAAGGCGCCTGTCTATATGCGCGCAAGTCATTTAAATAATGGAATTGAAAATAACAAATGAATATAACTCACATGCGCATCAATATATTTGCAGAATTTATTATTTATTCTATAGGGAATAATTTTGACTATATTATGGTGTTCAATTCGGTATCATGCTTCTTCTACAAACGTTGTTATCTACAGATTTGTGTGCATTACAGTGCTGAGGTCACACATTCTAAAAAAGAAATGCCTATAACTCAATTTACTAATAGGCGCTTATATATTTGTGTTCTTTAAATAATATAGACCAATTTTTCATTATATTTTATAACACCATTGCTTATTTGCCTATATGTCAGCCGAACGAGCTTCAATTGCCAAACGGTTATATTTTTTGGAAAGGTCTTAATGCCCTCTATCTAATGGTGGGTTGAACGCCCTTGGCAAACCTAAAGGCGCCTGTCTATATGCGCGCAAGTCATTTAAATAATGGAATTGAAAATAACAAATGAATATAACTCACATGCGCATCAATATATTTGCAGAATTTATTATTTATTCTATAGGGAATAATTTTGACTATATTATGGTGTTCAATTCGGTATCATGCTTCTTCTACAAACGTTGTTATCTACAGATTTGTGTGCATTACAGTGCTGAGGTCACACATTCTAAAAAAGAAATGCCTATAACTCAATTTACTAATAGGCGCTTATATATTTGTGTTCTTTAAATAATATAGACCAATTTTTCATTATATTTTATAACACCATTGCTTATTTGCCTATATGTCAGCCGAACGAGCTTCAATTGCCAAACGGTTATATTTTTTGGAAAGGTCTTAATGCCCTCTATCTAATGGTGGGTTGAACGCCCTTGGCAAACCTAAAGGCGCCTGTCTATATGCGCGCAAGTCATTTAAATAATGGAATTGAAAATAACAAATGAATATAACTCACATGCGCATCAATATATTTGCAGAATTTATTATTTATTCTATAGGGAATAATTTTGACTATATTATGGTGTTCAATTCGGTATCATGCTTCTTCTACAAACGTTGTTATCTACAGATTTGTGTGCATTACAGTGCTGAGGTCACACATTCTAAAAAAGAAATGCCTATAACTCAATTTACTAATAGGCGCTTATATATTTGTGTTCTTTAAATAATATAGACCAATTTTTCATTATATTTTATAACACCATTGCTTATTTGCCTATATGTCAGCCGAACGAGCTTCAATTGCCAAACGGTTATATTTTTTGGAAAGGTCTTAATGCCCTCTATCTAATGGTGGGTTGAACGCCCTTGGCAAACCTAAAGGCGCCTGTCTATATGCGCGCAAGTCATTTAAATAATGGAATTGAAAATAACAAATGAATATAACTCACATGCGCATCAATATATTTGCAGAATTTATTATTTATTCTATAGGGAATAATTTTGACTATATTATGGTGTTCAATTCGGTATCATGCTTCTTCTACAAACGTTGTTATCTACAGATTTGTGTGCATTACAGTGCTGAGGTCACACATTCTAAAAAAGAAATGCCTATAACTCAATTTACTAATAGGCGCTTATATATTTGTGTTCTTTAAATAATATAGACCAATTTTTCATTATATTTTATAACACCATTGCTTATTTGCCTATATGTCAGCCGAACGAGCTTCAATTGCCAAACGGTTATATTTTTTGGAAAGGTCTTAATGCCCTCTATCTAATGGTGGGTTGAACGCCCTTGGCAAACCTAAAGGCGCCTGTCTATATGCGCGCAAGTCATTTAAATAATGGAATTGAAAATAACAAATGAATATAACTCACATGCGCATCAATATATTTGCAGAATTTATTATTTATTCTAATAGGGAATAATTTTGACTATATTATGGTGTTCAATTCGGTATCATGCTTCTTCTACAAACGTTGTTATCTACAGATTTGTGTGCATTACAGTGCTGAGGTCACACATTCTAAAAAAGAAATGCCTATAACTCAATTTACTAATAGGCGCTTATATATTTGTGTTCTTTAAATAATATAGACCAATTTTTCATTATATTTTATAACACCATTGCTTATTTGCCTATATGTCAGCCGAACGAGCTTCAATTGCCAAACGGTTATATTTTTTGGAAAGGTCTTAATGCCCTCTATCTAATGGTGGGTTGAACGCCCTTGGCAAACCTAAAGGCGCCTGTCTATATGCGCGCAAGTCATTTAAATAATGGAATTGAAAATAACAAATGAATATAACTCACATGCGCATCAATATATTTGCAGAATTTATTATTTATTCTATAGGGAATAATTTTGACTATATTATGGTGTTCAATTCGGTATCATGCTTCTTCTACAAACGTTGTTATCTACAGATTTGTGTGCATTACAGTGCTGAGGTCACACATTCTAAAAAAGAAATGCCTATAACTCAATTTACTAATAGGCGCTTATATATTTGTGTTCTTTAAATAATATAGACCAATTTTTCATTATATTTTATAACACCATTGCTTATTTGCCTATATGTCAGCCGAACGAGCTTCAATTGCCAAACGGTTATATTTTTTGGAAAGGTCTTAATGCCCTCTATCTAATGGTGGGTTGAACGCCCTTGGCAAACCTAAAGGCGCCTGTCTATATGCGCGCAAGTCATTTAAATAATGGAATTGAAAATAACAAATGAATATAACTCACATGCGCATCAATATATTTGCAGAATTTATTATTTATTCTATAGGGAATAATTTTGACTATATTATGGTGTTCAATTCGGTATCATGCTTCTTCTACAAACGTTGTTATCTACAGATTTGTGTGCATTACAGTGCTGAGGTCACACATTCTAAAAAAGAAATGCCTATAACTCAATTTACTAATAGGCGCTTATATATTTGTGTTCTTTAAATAATATAGACCAATTTTTCATTATATTTTATAACACCATTGCTTATTTGCCTATATGTCAGCCGAACGAGCTTCAATTGCCAAACGGTTATATTTTTTGGAAAGGTCTTAATGCCCTCTATCTAATGGTGGGTTGAACGCCCTTGGCAAACCTAAAGGCGCCTGTCTATATGCGCGCAAGTCATTTAAATAATGGAATTGAAAATAACAAATGAATATAACTCACATGCGCATCAATATATTTGCAGAATTTATTATTTATTCTAATAGGGAATAATTTTGACTATATTATGGTGTTCAATTCGGTATCATGCTTCTTCTACAAACGTTGTTATCTACAGATTTGTGTGCATTACAGTGCTGAGGTCACACATTCTAAAAAAGAAATGCCTATAACTCAATTTACTAATAGGCGCTTATATATTTGTGTTCTTTAAATAATATAGACCAATTTTTCATTATATTTTATAACACCATTGCTTATTTGCCTATATGTCAGCCGAACGAGCTTCAATTGCCAAACGGTTATATTTTTTGGAAAGGTCTTAATGCCGTCTATCTAATGGTGGGTTGAACGCCCTTGGCAAACCTAAAGGCGCCTGTCTATATGCGCGCAAGTCATTTAAATAATGGAATTGAAAATAACAAATGAATATAACTCACATGCGCATCAATATATTTGCAGAATTTATTATTTATTCTAATAGGGAATAATTTTGACTATATTATGGTGTTCAATTCGGTATCATGCTTCTTCTACAAACGTTGTTATCTACAGATTTGTGTGCATTACAGTGCTGAGGTCACACATTCTAAAAAAGAAATGCCTATAACTCAATTTACTAATAGGCGCTTATATATTTGTGTTCTTTAAATAATATAGACCAATTTTTCATTATATTTTATAACACCATTGCTTATTTGCCTATATGTCAGCCGAACGAGCTTCAATTGCCAAACGGTTATATTTTTTGGAAAGGTCTTAATGCCCTCTATCTAATGGTGGGTTGAACGCCCTTGGCAAACCTAAAGGCGCCTGTCTATATGCGCGCAAGTCATTTAAATAATGGAATTGAAAATAACAAATGAATATAACTCACATGCGCATCAATATATTTGCAGAATTTATTATTTATTCTATAGGGAATAATTTTGACTATATTATGGTGTTCAATTCGGTATCATGCTTCTTCTACAAACGTTGTTATCTACAGATTTGTGTGCATTACAGTGCTGAGGTCACACATTCTAAAAAAGAAATGCCTATAACTCAATTTACTAATAGGCGCTTATATATTTGTGTTCTTTAAATAATATAGACCAATTTTTCATTATATTTTATAACACCATTGCTTATTTGCCTATATGTCAGCCGAACGAGCTTCAATTGCCAAACGGTTATATTTTTTGGAAAGGTCTTAATGCCCTCTATCTAATGGTGGGTTGAACGCCCTTGGCAAACCTAAAGGCGCCTGTCTATATGCGCGCAAGTCATTTAAATAATGGAATTGAAAATAACAAATGAATATAACTCACATGCGCATCAATATATTTGCAGAATTTATTATTTATTCTATAGGGAATAATTTTGACTATATTATGGTGTTCAATTCGGTATCATGCTTCTTCTACAAACGTTGTTATCTACAGATTTGTGTGCATTACAGTGCTGAGGTCACACATTCTAAAAAAGAAATGCCTATAACTCAATTTACTAATAGGCGCTTATATATTTGTGTTCTTTAAATAATATAGACCAATTTTTCATTATATTTTATAACACCATTGCTTATTTGCCTATATGTCAGCCGAACGAGCTTCAATTGCCAAACGGTTATATTTTTTGGAAAGGTCTTAATGCCCTCTATCTAATGGTGGGTTGAACGCCCTTGGCAAACCTAAAGGCGCCTGTCTATATGCGCGCAAGTCATTTAAATAATGGAATTGAAAATAACAAATGAATATAACTCACATGCGCATCAATATATTTGCAGAATTTATTATTTATTCTATAGGGAATAATTTTGACTATATTATGGTGTTCAATTCGGTATCATGCTTCTTCTACAAACGTTGTTATCTACAGATTTGTGTGCATTACAGTGCTGAGGTCACACATTCTAAAAAAGAAATGCCTATAACTCAATTTACTAATAGGCGCTTATATATTTGTGTTCTTTAAATAATATAGACCAATTTTTCATTATATTTTATAACACCATTGCTTATTTGCCTATATGTCAGCCGAACGAGCTTCAATTGCCAAACGGTTATATTTTTTGGAAAGGTCTTAATGCCCTCTATCTAATGGTGGGTTGAACGCCCTTGGCAAACCTAAAGGCGCCTGTCTATATGCGCGCAAGTCATTTAAATAATGGAATTGAAAATAACAAATGAATATAACTCACATGCGCATCAATATATTTGCAGAATTTATTATTTATTCTATAGGGAATAATTTTGACTATATTATGGTGTTCAATTCGGTATCATGCTTCTTCTACAAACGTTGTTATCTACAGATTTGTGTGCATTACAGTGCTGAGGTCACACATTCTAAAAAAGAAATGCCTATAACTCAATTTACTAATAGGCGCTTATATATTTGTGTTCTTTAAATAATATAGACCAATTTTTCATTATATTTTATAACACCATTGCTTATTTGCCTATATGTCAGCCGAACGAGCTTCAATTGCCAAACGGTTATATTTTTTGGAAAGGTCTTAATGCCCTCTATCTAATGGTGGGTTGAACGCCCTTGGCAAACCTAAAGGCGCCTGTCTATATGCGCGCAAGTCATTTAAATAATGGAATTGAAAATAACAAATGAATATAACTCACATGCGCATCAATATATTTGCAGAATTTATTATTTATTCTATAGGGAATAATTTTGACTATATTATGGTGTTCAATTCGGTATCATGCTTCTTCTACAAACGTTGTTATCTACAGATTTGTGTGCATTACAGTGCTGAGGTCACACATTCTAAAAAAGAAATGCCTATAACTCAATTTACTAATAGGCGCTTATATATTTGTGTTCTTTAAATAATATAGACCAATTTTTCATTATATTTTATAACACCATTGCTTATTTGCCTATATGTCAGCCGAACGAGCTTCAATTGCCAAACGGTTATATTTTTTGGAAAGGTCTTAATGCCCTCTATCTAATGGTGGGTTGAACGCCCTTGGCAAACCTAAAGGCGCCTGTCTATATGCGCGCAAGTCATTTAAATAATGGAATTGAAAATAACAAATGAATATAACTCACATGCGCATCAATATATTTGCAGAATTTATTATTTATTCTATAGGGAATAATTTTGACTATATTATGGTGTTCAATTCGGTATCATGCTTCTTCTACAAACGTTGTTATCTACAGATTTGTGTGCATTACAGTGCTGAGGTCACACATTCTAAAAAAGAAATGCCTATAACTCAATTTACTAATAGGCGCTTATATATTTGTGTTCTTTAAATAATATAGACCAATTTTTCATTATATTTTATAACACCATTGCTTATTTGCCTATATGTCAGCCGAACGAGCTTCAATTGCCAAACGGTTATATTTTTTGGAAAGGTCTTAATGCCCTCTATCTAATGGTGGGTTGAACGCCCTTGGCAAACCTAAAGGCGCCTGTCTATATGCGCGCAAGTCATTTAAATAATGGAATTGAAAATAACAAATGAATATAACTCACATGCGCATCAATATATTTGCAGAATTTATTATTTATTCTAATAGGGAATAATTTTGACTATATTATGGTGTTCAATTCGGTATCATGCTTCTTCTACAAACGTTGTTATCTACAGATTTGTGTGCATTACAGTGCTGAGGTCACACATTCTAAAAAAGAAATGCCTATAACTCAATTTACTAATAGGCGCTTATATATTTGTGTTCTTTAAATAATATAGACCAATTTTTCATTATATTTTATAACACCATTGCTTATTTGCCTATATGTCAGCCGAACGAGCTTCAATTGCCAAACGGTTATATTTTTTGGAAAGGTCTTAATGCCCTCTATCTAATGGTGGGTTGAACGCCCTTGGCAAACCTAAAGGCGCCTGTCTATATGCGCGCAAGTCATTTAAATAATGGAATTGAAAATAACAAATGAATATAACTCACATGCGCATCAATATATTTGCAGAATTTATTATTTATTCTATAGGGAATAATTTTGACTATATTATGGTGTTCAATTCGGTATCATGCTTCTTCTACAAACGTTGTTATCTACAGATTTGTGTGCATTACAGTGCTGAGGTCACACATTCTAAAAAAGAAATGCCTATAACTCAATTTACTAATAGGCGCTTATATATTTGTGTTCTTTAAATAATATAGACCAATTTTTCATTATATTTTATAACACCATTGCTTATTTGCCTATATGTCAGCCGAACGAGCTTCAATTGCCAAACGGTTATATTTTTTGGAAAGGTCTTAATGCCCTCTATCTAATGGTGGGTTGAACGCCCTTGGCAAACCTAAAGGCGCCTGTCTATATGCGCGCAAGTCATTTAAATAATGGAATTGAAAATAACAAATGAATATAACTCACATGCGCATCAATATATTTGCAGAATTTATTATTTATTCTAATAGGGAATAATTTTGACTATATTATGGTGTTCAATTCGGTATCATGCTTCTTCTACAAACGTTGTTATCTACAGATTTGTGTGCATTACAGTGCTGAGGTCACACATTCTAAAAAAGAAATGCCTATAACTCAATTTACTAATAGGCGCTTATATATTTGTGTTCTTTAAATAATATAGACCAATTTTTCATTATATTTTATAACACCTATTGCTTATTTGCCTATATGTCAGCCGAACGAGCTTCAATTGCCAAACGGTTATATTTTTTGGAAAGGTCTTAATGCCCTCTATCTAATGGTGGGTTGAACGCCCTTGGCAAACCTAAAGGCGCCTGTCTATATGCGCGCAAGTCATTTAAATAATGGAATTGAAAATAACAAATGAATATAACTCACATGCGCATCAATATATTTGCAGAATTTATTATTTATTCTATAGGGAATAATTTTGACTATATTATGGTGTTCAATTCGGTATCATGCTTCTTCTACAAACGTTGTTATCTACAGATTTGTGTGCATTACAGTGCTGAGGTCACACATTCTAAAAAAGAAATGCCTATAACTCAATTTACTAATAGGCGCTTATATATTTGTGTTCTTTAAATAATATAGACCAATTTTTCATTATATTTTATAACACCATTGCTTATTTGCCTATATGTCAGCCGAACGAGCTTCAATTGCCAAACGGTTATATTTTTTGGAAAGGTCTTAATGCCCTCTATCTAATGGTGGGTTGAACGCCCTTGGCAAACCTAAAGGCGCCTGTCTATATGCGCGCAAGTCATTTAAATAATGGAATTGAAAATAACAAATGAATATAACTCACATGCGCATCAATATATTTGCAGAATTTATTATTTATTCTATAGGGAATAATTTTGACTATATTATGGTGTTCAATTCGGTATCATGCTTCTTCTACAAACGTTGTTATCTACAGATTTGTGTGCATTACAGTGCTGAGGTCACACATTCTAAAAAAGAAATGCCTATAACTCAATTTACTAATAGGCGCTTATATATTTGTGTTCTTTAAATAATATAGACCAATTTTTCATTATATTTTATAACACCATTGCTTATTTGCCTATATGTCAGCCGAACGAGCTTCAATTGCCAAACGGTTATATTTTTTGGAAAGGTCTTAATGCCCTCTATCTAATGGTGGGTTGAACGCCCTTGGCAAACCTAAAGGCGCCTGTCTATATGCGCGCAAGTCATTTAAATAATGGAATTGAAAATAACAAATGAATATAACTCACATGCGCATCAATATATTTGCAGAATTTATTATTTATTCTATAGGGAATAATTTTGACTATATTATGGTGTTCAATTCGGTATCATGCTTCTTCTACAAACGTTGTTATCTACAGATTTGTGTGCATTACAGTGCTGAGGTCACACATTCTAAAAAAGAAATGCCTATAACTCAATTTACTAATAGGCGCTTATATATTTGTGTTCTTTAAATAATATAGACCAATTTTTCATTATATTTTATAACACCATTGCTTATTTGCCTATATGTCAGCCGAACGAGCTTCAATTGCCAAACGGTTATATTTTTTGGAAAGGTCTTAATGCCCTCTATCTAATGGTGGGTTGAACGCCCTTGGCAAACCTAAAGGCGCCTGTCTATATGCGCGCAAGTCATTTAAATAATGGAATTGAAAATAACAAATGAATATAACTCACATGCGCATCAATATATTTGCAGAATTTATTATTTATTAATAGGGAATAATTTTGACTATATTATGGTGTTCAATTCGGTATCATGCTTCTTCTACAAACGTTGTTATCTACAGATTTGTGTGCATTACAGTGCTGAGGTCACACATTCTAAAAAAGAAATGCCTATAACTCAATTTACTAATAGGCGCTTATATATTTGTGTTCTTTAAATAATATAGACCAATTTTTCATTATATTTTATAACACCTATTGCTTATTTGCCTATATGTCAGCCGAACGAGCTTCAATTGCCAAACGGTTATATTTTTTGGAAAGGTCTTAATGCCCTCTATCTAATGGTGGGTTGAACGCCCTTGGCAAACCTAAAGGCGCCTGTCTATATGCGCGCAAGTCATTTAAATAATGGAATTGAAAATAACAAATGAATATAACTCACATGCGCATCAATATATTTGCAGAATTTATTATTTATTCTATAGGGAATAATTTTGACTATATTATGGTGTTCAATTCGGTATCATGCTTCTTCTACAAACGTTGTTATCTACAGATTTGTGTGCATTACAGTGCTGAGGTCACACATTCTAAAAAAGAAATGCCTATAACTCAATTTACTAATAGGCGCTTATATATTTGTGTTCTTTAAATAATATAGACCAATTTTTCATTATATTTTATAACACCATTGCTTATTTGCCTATATGTCAGCCGAACGAGCTTCAATTGCCAAACGGTTATATTTTTTGGAAAGGTCTTAATGCCCTCTATCTAATGGTGGGTTGAACGCCCTTGGCAAACCTAAAGGCGCCTGTCTATATGCGCGCAAGTCATTTAAATAATGGAATTGAAAATAACAAATGAATATAACTCACATGCGCATCAATATATTTGCAGAATTTATTATTTATTCTATAGGGAATAATTTTGACTATATTATGGTGTTCAATTCGGTATCATGCTTCTTCTACAAACGTTGTTATCTACAGATTTGTGTGCATTACAGTGCTGAGGTCACACATTCTAAAAAAGAAATGCCTATAACTCAATTTACTAATAGGCGCTTATATATTTGTGTTCTTTAAATAATATAGACCAATTTTTCATTATATTTTATAACACCATTGCTTATTTGCCTATATGTCAGCCGAACGAGCTTCAATTGCCAAACGGTTATATTTTTTGGAAAGGTCTTAATGCCCTCTATCTAATGGTGGGTTGAACGCCCTTGGCAAACCTAAAGGCGCCTGTCTATATGCGCGCAAGTCATTTAAATAATGGAATTGAAAATAACAAATGAATATAACTCACATGCGCATCAATATATTTGCAGAATTTATTATTTATTCTATAGGGAATAATTTTGACTATATTATGGTGTTCAATTCGGTATCATGCTTCTTCTACAAACGTTGTTATCTACAGATTTGTGTGCATTACAGTGCTGAGGTCACACATTCTAAAAAAGAAATGCCTATAACTCAATTTACTAATAGGCGCTTATATATTTGTGTTCTTTAAATAATATAGACCAATTTTTCATTATATTTTATAACACCTATTGCTTATTTGCCTATATGTCAGCCGAACGAGCTTCAATTGCCAAACGGTTATATTTTTTGGAAAGGTCTTAATGCCCTCTATCTAATGGTGGGTTGAACGCCCTTGGCAAACCTAAAGGCGCCTGTCTATATGCGCGCAAGTCATTTAAATAATGGAATTGAAAATAACAAATGAATATAACTCACATGCGCATCAATATATTTGCAGAATTTATTATTTATTCTATAGGGAATAATTTTGACTATATTATGGTGTTCAATTCGGTATCATGCTTCTTCTACAAACGTTGTTATCTACAGATTTGTGTGCATTACAGTGCTGAGGTCACACATTCTAAAAAAGAAATGCCTATAACTCAATTTACTAATAGGCGCTTATATATTTGTGTTCTTTAAATAATATAGACCAATTTTTCATTATATTTTATAACACCATTGCTTATTTGCCTATATGTCAGCCGAACGAGCTTCAATTGCCAAACGGTTATATTTTTTGGAAAGGTCTTAATGCCGTCTATCTAATGGTGGGTTGAACGCCCTTGGCAAACCTAAAGGCGCCTGTCTATATGCGCGCAAGTCATTTAAATAATGGAATTGAAAATAACAAATGAATATAACTCACATGCGCATCAATATATTTGCAGAATTTATTATTTATTCTATAGGGAATAATTTTGACTATATTATGGTGTTCAATTCGGTATCATGCTTCTTCTACAAACGTTGTTATCTACAGATTTGTGTGCATTACAGTGCTGAGGTCACACATTCTAAAAAAGAAATGCCTATAACTCAATTTACTAATAGGCGCTTATATATTTGTGTTCTTTAAATAATATAGACCAATTTTTCATTATATTTTATAACACCATTGCTTATTTGCCTATATGTCAGCCGAACGAGCTTCAATTGCCAAACGGTTATATTTTTTGGAAAGGTCTTAATGCCCTCTATCTAATGGTGGGTTGAACGCCCTTGGCAAACCTAAAGGCGCCTGTCTATATGCGCGCAAGTCATTTAAATAATGGAATTGAAAATAACAAATGAATATAACTCACATGCGCATCAATATATTTGCAGAATTTATTATTTATTCTAATAGGGAATAATTTTGACTATATTATGGTGTTCAATTCGGTATCATGCTTCTTCTACAAACGTTGTTATCTACAGATTTGTGTGCATTACAGTGCTGAGGTCACACATTCTAAAAAAGAAATGCCTATAACTCAATTTACTAATAGGCGCTTATATATTTGTGTTCTTTAAATAATATAGACCAATTTTTCATTATATTTTATAACACCATTGCTTATTTGCCTATATGTCAGCCGAACGAGCTTCAATTGCCAAACGGTTATATTTTTTGGAAAGGTCTTAATGCCGTCTATCTAATGGTGGGTTGAACGCCCTTGGCAAACCTAAAGGCGCCTGTCTATATGCGCGCAAGTCATTTAAATAATGGAATTGAAAATAACAAATGAATATAACTCACATGCGCATCAATATATTTGCAGAATTTATTATTTATTCTATAGGGAATAATTTTGACTATATTATGGTGTTCAATTCGGTATCATGCTTCTTCTACAAACGTTGTTATCTACAGATTTGTGTGCATTACAGTGCTGAGGTCACACATTCTAAAAAAGAAATGCCTATAACTCAATTTACTAATAGGCGCTTATATATTTGTGTTCTTTAAATAATATAGACCAATTTTTCATTATATTTTATAACACCATTGCTTATTTGCCTATATGTCAGCCGAACGAGCTTCAATTGCCAAACGGTTATATTTTTTGGAAAGGTCTTAATGCCCTCTATCTAATGGTGGGTTGAACGCCCTTGGCAAACCTAAAGGCGCCTGTCTATATGCGCGCAAGTCATTTAAATAATGGAATTGAAAATAACAAATGAATATAACTCACATGCGCATCAATATATTTGCAGAATTTATTATTTATTCTATAGGGAATAATTTTGACTATATTATGGTGTTCAATTCGGTATCATGCTTCTTCTACAAACGTTGTTATCTACAGATTTGTGTGCATTACAGTGCTGAGGTCACACATTCTAAAAAAGAAATGCCTATAACTCAATTTACTAATAGGCGCTTATATATTTGTGTTCTTTAAATAATATAGACCAATTTTTCATTATATTTTATAACACCATTGCTTATTTGCCTATATGTCAGCCGAACGAGCTTCAATTGCCAAACGGTTATATTTTTTGGAAAGGTCTTAATGCCCTCTATCTAATGGTGGGTTGAACGCCCTTGGCAAACCTAAAGGCGCCTGTCTATATGCGCGCAAGTCATTTAAATAATGGAATTGAAAATAACAAATGAATATAACTCACATGCGCATCAATATATTTGCAGAATTTATTATTTATTCTAATAGGGAATAATTTTGACTATATTATGGTGTTCAATTCGGTATCATGCTTCTTCTACAAACGTTGTTATCTACAGATTTGTGTGCATTACAGTGCTGAGGTCACACATTCTAAAAAAGAAATGCCTATAACTCAATTTACTAATAGGCGCTTATATATTTGTGTTCTTTAAATAATATAGACCAATTTTTCATTATATTTTATAACACTATTGCTTATTTGCCTATATGTCAGCCGAACGAGCTTCAATTGCCAAACGGTTATATTTTTTGGAAAGGTCTTAATGCCCTCTATCTAATGGTGGGTTGAACGCCCTTGGCAAACCTAAAGGCGCCTGTCTATATGCGCGCAAGTCATTTAAATAATGGAATTGAAAATAACAAATGAATATAACTCACATGCGCATCAATATATTTGCAGAATTTATTATTTATTCTATAGGGAATAATTTTGACTATATTATGGTGTTCAATTCGGTATCATGCTTCTTCTACAAACGTTGTTATCTACAGATTTGTGTGCATTACAGTGCTGAGGTCACACATTCTAAAAAAGAAATGCCTATAACTCAATTTACTAATAGGCGCTTATATATTTGTGTTCTTTAAATAATATAGACCAATTTTTCATTATATTTTATAACACCTATTGCTTATTTGCCTATATGTCAGCCGAACGAGCTTCAATTGCCAAACGGTTATATTTTTTGGAAAGGTCTTAATGCCCTCTATCTAATGGTGGGTTGAACGCCCTTGGCAAACCTAAAGGCGCCTGTCTATATGCGCGCAAGTCATTTAAATAATGGAATTGAAAATAACAAATGAATATAACTCACATGCGCATCAATATATTTGCAGAATTTATTATTTATTCTATAGGGAATAATTTTGACTATATTATGGTGTTCAATTCGGTATCATGCTTCTTCTACAAACGTTGTTATCTACAGATTTGTGTGCATTACAGTGCTGAGGTCACACATTCTAAAAAAGAAATGCCTATAACTCAATTTACTAATAGGCGCTTATATATTTGTGTTCTTTAAATAATATAGACCAATTTTTCATTATATTTTATAACACCATTGCTTATTTGCCTATATGTCAGCCGAACGAGCTTCAATTGCCAAACGGTTATATTTTTTGGAAAGGTCTTAATGCCCTCTATCTAATGGTGGGTTGAACGCCCTTGGCAAACCTAAAGGCGCCTGTCTATATGCGCGCAAGTCATTTAAATAATGGAATTGAAAATAACAAATGAATATAACTCACATGCGCATCAATATATTTGCAGAATTTATTATTTGCCATGCTTATTGCCTAATGTAATTTGAAATTCAATGCCCTCATATTTTTGGAAGTTTAACCTCATCTAAAGGGTGAACTTGCAATCATGGGTGTTATATCACTTATAAAAATGAATTAAATAATGGCATAATCATTGCGTCAATATTAAAATTTATATTATGTTAAATAATTGTTATATTTTTGTTCTTGTATATGATTTTTTTAAGTTGTACACATTTGATATAATGCGGTCACACAATTCAAAGACTATAATTTTTTTAATATTAATACCAATTTTTTTTTAAATTTAACACTTTTGCTTTATGTTACATATGCGATTTCATTTGCTAAGGAATTAATTGCAAAGGTTAATCTTTGAATGTTAATGCCCTTCTAATGTGGGTGACGCTATTGCAATAGGTGTCAATTGGAAGTCATTATAAGAATTGAAATAAAATGATTACACATTGGATCATATATTTGAAATTTATATATATAGGGTTAATTTTGTATATTTGTTTCAATTGTATCATATTTTTCATTTTTTACACATTTTTATAAGATGCTATGGTCAATTCAAAAGGCTTATATTTTCTTTAAAATATGCTAATTTTTTTTTAATTGACTTTTTGCCTTTATAGCGCAAGTTATTCAAAGTTAATTATAAGTTAAACTTTATATTTAAGGTTTAACCCTATAATAAGGAATATTTTTCTAAGGCTTAATATGTGTATTAAAAGATTGTATACAATGCTAATTCATCTCTAAATTCTAAAATTCTTATATTTAGATAATTGTAATTTTTTAAATTATATTACAATTTGTTATTTAATCTTGTTATTTAATAAAGCAACATTTCAATTAAAATGCTTATTTTTTATTTCCTTATAATTTTTAATTTTTAACCATTTTATTTCTTGCTGAATAGTTAATCAAATGTTAATTGGAAAGTAATGCTTTTAAAAGTTAATACCTTGAAACTAATGGATTAATCGCAATATTTTAATGAATTAAATAAAATGAATTATATAATTATTCAATGCGATATATTTTATTAAATGGTTAATTTGATATTATGTTAATGGTATTCTTCTACAAATTTTATACATTTTTCTAATTATCAATTTTTTAATAATATGCCTATATTCATTTTTTTTAAACCTTATATTTGTTCTTATGTACTACGATTGTTTAAACGTTATATTTTGCAAGGTTTATTCCTTTTATGTGAGTAAGTCTTGCAAACTAATTAATGCCCTGTATTGAATATTTAAATAATGGGAATTAAAAAATGGTATTAATGCGCAATATTTGCAAATGTTATTTATTAATGGAAATTTTATATTCTGGTGTATAATTGAATATGTTTTCAATTGTATATTTGTATATAGGTTTATAAATTTGTTTAATAAATGCTAACAATTTTATTAGTTAGTATCATTCTATAAATTAAACTATTTTCTATTTTTAAAGGCATTTTATTTTTTTTACAAAGCCTTTTTTTCATTTAATTTGTTGAAGCTCTATGTCATCGAAAGGTTAATTGCAAAGGTATGTTTGGAAGCTTGCCAACAATAATTAGTAATGCTTAATAATTTAAAGATAATAATCAATAATTGGATTATTTTTGCTAATATAATATTTCTAAGAAATTTGTTTATGGTTCATTTCTTATAGTTTTACAATTTTTATTAAATTTGTTATCATTTAGAAATCTTAATAAATTTCTTATAATTTAGACAGCGTTTAATTTGTTATCTTAATATTAACAATTGCCTTATTATTTAAGCTTATATTTCCAATTTTCTGAACGAGCTTCAATTGCCAAACGGTTATATTTTTTGGAAAGGTCTTAATGCCCTCTATCTAATGGTGGGTTGAACGCCCTTGGCAAACCTAAAGGCGCCTGTCTATATGCGCGCAAGTCATTTAAATAATGGAATTGAAATAACAAATGAATATAACTCACATGCGCATCAATATATTTGCAGATTTATTATTTATTATATAGGGAATAATTTTGACTATATTATGGTGTTCAATTCGGTATCATGCTTCTTCTACAAACGTTGTTATCTACGATTTGTGTGCTTACATTAGGCAACTTCTAAAAAATCCTATCTATTTACTAATAGCTTATATTTTATTAAATGTTACAATTTCATACTTAATCCATATTATTGTTGTAAGCCGGAAAGCCTTCAATCCAAAGGTTATTTTAAATAATGGCTCTATCTAAGGTGGGATACTCACATGGCAAATAAAGTGCAATATATCTAATATGAAAAATGAATTGAAAATTATAATTATTCTATATCACATCTTACTATATTTGGATTTATTATTTATTACATGGAATATTTTGTCTATATTTGGTTAATGTATCACTCATTTCTACAAAGTTTTATATTTTTATAATAGGCTAGTATTTTTAAAAATTATAACCAATTTTTATTGGCCTTATATCTATTCTTTAAATATATTGCCAATGTTTCTTAATTTCTAACACATTGTTTTTCCTTTGGCAAACTAAAGCTTCAATTGCCAAACGGTTATTTTGGAAAGTTAATGCCTTATAATGGAGGTTTAACCCCTGGCAAACTAACAAATGTTATATCAAGCATTAAATATTGGAATTTATAATTTCAATTCATAACTCATTCTACAAATTATTTCAATTTGTTTTTATTCTAAGAATTGCATTTAAAATGTTGCTTAATGTTTTACAAACTTTATAAGTTTTTCAATTAAGCAATAGCTTTATAAGATTCTTAATCCATTTATAATAGGTTAATCCAAATGTTTACTATATTGCCAATTCATATATTTACAAATGTTATTTTTTTAAGGTCACCAACCTTCTATTGTACGGTTACTCTTTTAAAAATAATTGTTATCTAATGGAATTAATGCTGGAAATAAAGAAATGCTATTAATCTAATAATAATTTATAATATTATTGTTCATTCGGATAATATTTTACAATTTATTATTAATTTGTATATATTTGCTAGTTTTATTGTACAGATATGCCATACTATTTCTAAAAGTTTAAATGCTTCAATTTGTGATAAGTCTGTATATTTAAAGCCTGCTAATTCCAATATTTAATAGGATTAATAACATGTTTTAATATTGAATGTTTAATTTTCAAACTGTTTATTTCCTTGGAAGCTAAGCCTTTATGGTGCCAAACTTTGGAAATGTTATGCTACAAATAGTATAATGCGTTGTAAATACAAATGTCATTTAATGAAGCTATTTATAATTTATTAAGTATAATTGTATATGAATTTACAATTTTTTCAATTTATTTTATTTCAAGTTTTCTAAAGTTTGATGCACACATTCTAAAAAAGAAATGCCTATAACTCAATTTACTAATAGGCGCTTATATATTTGTGTTCTTTAAATAATATAGACCAATTTTTCATTATATTTTATAACACTATTGCTTATTTGCCTATATGTCAGCCGAACGAGCTTCAATTGCCAAACGGTTATATTTTTTGGAAAGGTCTTAATGCCGTCTATCTAATGGTGGGTTGAACGCCCTTGGCAAACCTAAAGGCGCCTGTCTATATGCGCGCAAGTCATTTAAATAATGGAATTGAAAATAACAAATGAATATAACTCACATGCGCATCAATATATTTGCAGAATTTATTATTTATTCTATAGGGAATAATTTTGACTATATTATGGTGTTCAATTCGGTATCATGCTTCTTCTACAAACGTTGTTATCTACAGATTTGTGTGCATTACAGTGCAGAGGTCACACATTCTAAAAAAGAAATGCCTAAAACTCAATTTACTAATAGGCGCTTATATATTTGTGTTCTTTAAATAATATAGACCAATTTTTCACTATATTTTATAACACCATTGCTTATTTGCCTATATGTCAGCCGAACGAGCTTCAATTGCCAAACGGTTATATTTTTTGGAAAGGTCTAATGCCGTCTATCTAATGGTGGGTTGAACGCCCTTGGCAAACCTAAAGGCGCCTGTCTATATGCGCGCAAGTCATTTAAATAATGGAATTGAAAATAACAAATGAATATAACTCACATGCGCATCAATATATTTGCAGAATTTATTATTTATTAAATAGGGAATAATTTTGACTATATTATGGTGTTCAATTCGGTATCATGCTTCTTCTACAAACGTTGTTATCTACAGATTTGTGTGCATTACAGTGCTGAGGTCACACATTCTAAAAAAGAAATGCCTATAACTCAATTTACTAATAGGCGCTTATATATTTGTGTTCTTTAAATAATATAGACCAATTTTTCACTATATTTTATAACACCATTGCTTATTTGCCTATATGTCAGCCGAACGAGCTTCAATTGCCAAACGGTTATATTTTTTGGAAAGGTCTTAATGCCGTCTATCTAATGGTGGGTTGAACGCCCTTGGCAAACCTAAAGGCGCCTGTCTATATGCGCGCAAGTCATTTAAATAATGGAATTGAAAATAACAAATGAATATAACTCACATGCGCATCAATATATTTGCAGAATTTATTATTTATTCTATAGGGAATAATTTTGACTATATTATGGTGTTCAATTCGGTATCATGCTTCTTCTACAAACGTTGTTATCTACAGATTTGTGTGCATTACAGTGCTGAGGTCACACATTCTAAAAAAGAAATGCCTAAAACTCAATTTACTAATAGGCGCTTATATATTTGTGTTCTTTAAATAATATAGACCAATTTTTCACTATATTTTATAACACCATTGCTTATTTGCCTATATGTCAGCCGAACGAGCTTCAATTGCCAAACGGTTATATTTTTTGGAAAGGTCTTAATGCCGTCTATCTAATGGTGGGTTGAACGCCCTTGGCAAACCTAAAGGCGCCTGTCTATATGCGCGCAAGTCATTTAAATAATGGAATTGAAAATAACAAATGAATATAACTCACATGCGCATCAATATATTTGCAGAATTTATTATTTATTCTATAGGGAATAATTTTGACTATATTATGGTGTTCAATTCGGTATCATGCTTCTTCTACAAACGTTGTTATCTACAGATTTGTGTGCATTACAGTGCTGAGGTCACACATTCTAAAAAAGAAATGCCTATAACTCAATTTACTAATAGGCGCTTATATATTTGTGTTCTTTAAATAATATAGACCAATTTTTCACTATATTTTATAACACCATTGCTTATTTGCCTATATGTCAGCCGAACGAGCTTCAATTGCCAAACGGTTATATTTTTTGGAAAGGTCTTAATGCCGTCTATCTAATGGTGGGTTGAACGCCCTTGGCAAACCTAAAGGCGCCTGTCTATATGCGCGCAAGTCATTTAAATAATGGAATTGAAAATAACAAATGAATATAACTCACATGCGCATCAATATATTTGCAGAATTTATTATTTATTCTATAGGGAATAATTTTGACTATATTATGGTGTTCAATTCGGTATCATGCTTCTTCTACAAACGTTGTTATCTACAGATTTGTGTGCATTACAGTGCAGAGGTCACACATTCTAAAAAAGAAATGCCTATAACTCAATTTACTAATAGGCGCTTATATATTTGTGTTCTTTAAATAATATAGACCAATTTTTCATTATATTTTATAACACTATTGCTCATTTGCCTATATCTGAGCCGAACGAGCTTCATTTGCCAAACGGTTATATTTTTTGGAAAGGTCTTAATGCCCTCTATCTAATGGTGGGTTGAACGCCCTTGGCAAACCTAAATGCGCCTGTCTATATGCGCGCAAGTCATTTAAATAATGGAATTGAAAATAACAAATGAATATAACTCACATGCGCATCAATATATTTGCAGAATTTATTATTTATTCTATAGGGAATAATTTTGACTATATTATGGTGTTCAATTCGGTATCATGCTTCTTCTACAAACGTTGTTATCTACAGATTTGTGTGCATTACAGTGCTGAGGTCACACATTCTAAAAAAGAAATGCCTATAACTCAATTTACTAATAGGCGCTTATATATTTGTGTTCTTTAAATAATATAGACCAATTTTTCACTATATTTTATAACACTATTGCTTATTTGCCTATATCTGAGCCGAACGAGCTTCATTTGCCAAACGGTTATATTTTTTGGAAAGGTCTTAATGCCGTCTATCTAATGGTGGGTTGAACGCCCTTGGCAAACCTAAAGGCGCCTGTCTATATGCGCGCAAGTCATTTAAATAATGGAATTGAAAATAACAAATGAATATAACTCACATGCGCATCAATATATTTGCAGAATTTATTATTTATTCTATAGGGAATAATTTTGACTATATTATGGTGTTCAATTCGGTATCATGCTTCTTCTACAAACGTTGTTATCTACTGATTTGTGTGCATTACAGTGCAGAGGTCACACATTCTAAAAAAGAAATGCCTATAACTCAATTTACTAATAGGCGCTTATATATTTGTGTTCTTTAAATAATATAGACCAATTTTTCATTATATTTTATAACACTATTGCTTATTTGCCTATATCTGAGCCGAACGAGCTTCATTTGCCAAACGGTTATATTTTTTGGAAAGGTCTTAATGCCATCTATCTAATGGTGGGTTGAACGCCCTTGGCAAACCTAAAGGCGCCTGTCTATATGCGCGCAAGTCATTTAAATAATGGAATTGAAAATAACAAATGAATATAACTCACATGCGCATCAATATATTTGCAGAATTTATTATTTATTAATGTTGGGGAAATTACGGGCTTCCCGGAAACAGCTAATCCCCCAAAAGTGGCCCTATGCGTCCCAGGTCCCGATAACTGACTGGGAATCGACTGGGAGGGCTTTGCGGCGGAGTCGTTGACTGCTGATGTGAGAAAGAGTTTTTTATTCCGGAGGAATGAAATAGTGAACATGCCAATGGTGAGGGCGGGGGGGTTTATATACCCGAGCTTATGCAGAAATGCTCGGGCCGCTAATGGATTTCCGGGGAGAGAGTGTTTGGAATGTGGAGGGGGGAGAGAAAGAAAGGGTAAACATATCCGATCGGGGGGTACAAGGGTCACTCCGTGGACGGAAAAGAATGTGGCCGGAAATGACAATCATGAGGGGACGGGAGGGGGGGGGGGGGGTTATTAGAGTAAAATTTGGGTTGGGAGGTGATCCTTTAGGGGCCCAATCGCCGGCCCCTTCCCGTTCACATTTATGTGACATTCCGGGGCCGCCGGTACCGGCGGCGGCGCCGGCCCGCTTGGAGAACCTCGGCCCCTGGCGGTAGTTCGATTAGCTCATTGTTCGCTCTGAGTCTGAATGCCGCTTCTCTCAGCCGTTGTGCCGCTTGCCTCTCAAAGGGCATGTTGAACAGGGCGTATCGTATGAGGACCGGTAAAACCCAATCACCAAAAATCCGTAACAGAACGTATAGCCAACAGATTAGGTTCAACAAGTCAGCCAACTTGTATTCCCATAGGGTCTGTAGCCATTGCGGGGGTTTTGGCAAGATTCGGTCAAACTGGTTTTCGTTGATGTGTCTGTTCTCCCCCATACGACCAATTTGTTTCGCCAGCCTTTCCTGCTCGAATCGATTATCGAGCCTAAAGGCCTGGAGTATTTGGAGAACTTCGATACGGGGATCCGAATAGTTTGTGATCAGAAAGTTCCCGAAGGCGTGCGGTTTGAGATCGGTATCCCTAAACGCGAGGGCTTCGTCGCCGATTGCCAATTCGTGAATTTCCTCGGGACCTATTACTCTGGTTTTTCCTGTTTTCTGATTAATTTTGATCAGCTGCCCTTCAATGTAGATAGTAGCGTACTGGTTGTATTCGCAGGATTTCTCAATCGATTTTTCTTCGACGATAAGGGTCCGCGGGTCCAAGAACGCCCCCATCCCCCGATGGAGCACCGTGACATTGACGGGGATGTCCCGATAGCACTTCTGACTCGGGAGGAAGGTAACGTTCCGGCGAGGGATCGGCACACAATGTTTAATCTCGAGGAACTCATTTGAAATCCATCTTGCGGTGACGTAGGTTGTATTCATTACCGTTCGCGCGAATGTAATCGCCTCGGTCCCGGAGAACATCCGCTGCCCAAACCCGAACCTGCTCCTCTGGGCACAAATAAGGGCCGTAAGGTGATTAAGTATTTTGCGCATGGCCTCCGTCGCGAGGACTTGGCTGGCGGTTAATTGCGCTCCAAGCTGATTGGTAAAAACCCGACCCACGTCTGCCGATCTTCTCGATCGTCTTCCTTTTTTTGCCATCAACAAGCGATATTGGTTCCGCGGGACAGCGTAGCCCTGCTCGCTGAGAGAGAGCTGGCGTTTACAGTCTTCCACGCTTGGGGGCGTTTCCGCGAAGGAGAGGGCGAATTCGCTGTTATTAGCTATCCAAATGTTCCCCATGAATGTCCCGGCCCAGTCTGCAAACTGTATGAAGTTGCAAAGTTTTACCTCGTCTCGTTCCTCCCTTTTCCAGGCCAAGATGGACCCATCCAGCAGGATGCAGAATTCATCCCTGTAGTGACAATGGGACAGATCGCTGAATGGCGTGGACATTTTTGAAGCCCCAGGCTTAATGTATATGTCCAGCTCCGTGAGGAAACAATCGGTAGCGGAGGCGGTTTTGTAGCCGATTTGCCAATAGGTGAATTGCGGTTCTTGACCGTTGTGCGTCCGCCTGGAGCGGGCTTCGCCCGTTAATTGACCGTTCTGGCATTGCCCGAATGTCCACATGCGCAGGCATTCCTCTTTGCTCGTAGTCAAGTTTAGGAAGCTGTAGTACGAATGCGGATTATCGACCAAATCCGTTTTGTACTTTATTGTTTCTTGGATTCTCGAACAGTGGGCGGCGCGAATTGCTAGTAAGTCAATGTTGGGTCGGTATATTTTGAAGCGGTGCGTTGTGGGGAAGGGCGGGTCCGCTGTAAAGTTTGCGCAGGCCGTTGGCGTCGGTTTTATTTTCCAGAACATTCCCGTGTCTGCGGCTGGGCAAAGCATGGCGGATTGCGCCCTTCCTGGAGTCAGGAAGCTGGCCAACACAATGAGGGCAAACACGAATGGGTGCCCGCCTTTGAGCCCTCGCGAAGCGATCTTCCGCCCGCAATTCCGGAGGTCGGTAAAGTGGCAATGCTCTTTCTCTTCCCCAGGGGCTTGTATCTCTAAGCTGATCAAATGCGACACTGGTCGTATAAGTTTTGCGCCATCTCCGAGCAGAACTTCGACTGCCCTCGGGCTTTTGATGCTGACGACTTTTCCAATTTTCCAGCTCCCTTTTAGGAGTGTCCCGTCATCGATTTGTACAATCTCCCCTAATTGTGGCGCCGCGTTTACTTTATGTTTCGGGTCTTTGTGTTGATCAGACCGATCTCTCAGCGATGCCAAGTACTCCCGTGACCAGGTCACCCAAAAATCGTTGATAATTCTGTTTTTCTCTGCCCATAGGACATTTAACTTTGCCAATTCATTGGCATTCCGCGGGAGGAATTCCTCATCATCACTGGTGTCGACCGGGGGAAACGCCGGTTTTGCAAAGGGATAAATGAAGTCAATAGGTCTCAAGACAAGAGTATCCAGTTCGTCTTGCACCGGGATCAACGGCCGGCAATTCAGTATAGCCTCAACCTCACAAGTAAAAGTTAGGAAGTCATCCTCCTCCAAGATTTTCTCCCTATAGCCCGCCTGTAGCATTTTTTGAACAACCCGTTGAGGCGCTCAACAATCCCATTTTCCCAAGGGGCTCCTGGGGTAGAGAAATGCCAGTTAATCCCTTCCTTTGCAAAGTACGCGAGCACGTTGTTGTTTGTCAAAACACTGCGGAATAATTCGACGAAGAATTTGTCGGATTGGCGAAATTGCGCGCCGTTGTCTGAGACTATCGAAAGCGGACGAGTTCTCCTCGCGACAAACTTCCGGAAGGCGTTCAAGAACGCCTGCGTTGACATTTCCGACACCACTTCAATGTGTATGAGCCTCGTGGTTAGGCAGGTTATAAGTAGGACCCACCGTTTTGTTTTTTCGCTCCAACATTTTATGTAGAAGGGACCCATATAGTCGAGACCCACATGCGCGAAAACAAGAGAGCGTCTTGTCCGGGTTTCGGGCAACGGGGGCATCAGGGGCCTTCCAAACGGTTTGCGTTGCTTACAGTTGCCTAAGCATTCGCGAAGAGCCTTCTTTACGGTCTGTCTTGCTTTAGGAATGAAAAAATTCTGGCGAAGCTCGCAGACCACCGCGGATACCCCCGCGTGCATCCCGGCTAGATGGACCCCCCTAACGAGTAGGTTGGTGGTCTTATTTCGGTTCGGCAAAAATATAGGGTTTGCAAAGGCGTACGAGCCAACATTTTGCAGGCGGCTCCGGCAGCGGACTATTCCATTCTCGTCGCAAAACGTCCCCCAATTTTTTTTGTTTTTTTCCTCCGGCGGATCCCGTTCCTGCGCTTGGCGGATTAGTTCCAGCGTAGCAACTTTGTAGTCATTGGAAGTCAAGACGCCGGCCTTTGAGATGGTCTTCGCATGGTTTAGCCTCTCCGGTGTTTTCCCGACGCGGCGCAAAAATTTGAATATAGCTCTGAGGAAGAAGATAGTAGCCCGAACTAGTGGCCACCAGCGGCTGAACCGCTCCCCCTGCATGTGGTGAGTGAAGTCGGCTATCCGTTCTATATTTGCGAAACATTCCTCGGGGTATATGGGCGGTTGGGGAAGCGCGAAGTCTAAGACGCTGGGCCATTTGTCCGACTTTAGCTTCAGCCATTCTGGTCCCGCCCACCACAGGCTGGATTGTGAAAGTTCAGGCCCCGTGACGTATCTGGTCCCAATGTCCGCGGGATTCGCGTCGGTTGGGACGAAATGAAACTGAATCCATTCATGTGATTGTATCTCTTTTAGGCGGTTGAGCACAAACGTTTCCCTGTCCCTTTGGCCTTTGACCCAGCTCAGTGCAATTTGAGAGTCGCTCCATAAATGGCAGCCGGTTAGCTCAAGGTGAGGGCGGGGGGGTTTATATACCCGAGCTTATGCAGAAATGCTCGGGCCGCTAATGGATTTCCGGGGAGAGAGTGTTTGGAATGTGGAGGGGGGAGAGAAAGAAAGGGTAAACATATCCGATCGGGGGGTACAAGGGTCACTCCGTGGACGGAAAAGAATGTGGCCGGAAATGACAATCATGAGGG
>JAIXHY010000108.1:0-38890 GCA_020449905.1 Globodera pallida | reverse complement strand
TTTTACCAACTTATCGATGCAGAAGAATCTTAAAATTTCATATAATCAGTTTGAGGAATATATAATAATGAAAAAAGACAAAAAACATGTGTGGATCTGCTAATATATAACGCAAACACAGATAAAACTAAAACAAATTATGGACTTAAGGAAATTAAAAAGCTGCAAGAACATTATGACAACCAGTTTTCAATTAAATGTATAATTAAATGCGGTCGTTGTGGCGGTTAGTGTATGTATAAAATAAAATATGAATATTTTTCTAAAATAAAGTCCGGAATTTCCTTGTAAAATGGAGAAAATTGGTCCAATAATCTGTGAAGACTGCCACCGTTCTTTTATAATAACGGTGTTTTGAAAATCACGTTAAACAGGCGTGCAAATTATATAAAAGATGTGTTGAATGCGATAAGGAATATTACGCGGATCATAAACATAAATGCGGTTAGTACAAAACAAAATTTTAATATATTAGAAAATTAAGGAGAAAAATTATGCAAAAGGTGTAAGCTGAGAACCACAAAATCTGATGGATGCTATATTAAAAAAGTTAAAATCCCGCAAATTCCCCATAAATATAATTCAGAAAAAAATTATGGTAAATATTAACTTTTTTTGAACTAAAAAATTATTTAGGTAGAAAGCTTCCAAATCTTCCGGCATTCGAAGATTATTATCCCTGTTCTTATAGAGAAGAGGAATATGAAAAATTTAAAATTTGGTATCAAAATAACAAAAACACGCTATTTTTACTGGGTAATAAATATTTTAGATTTAAAATTTTAAAATTTTAGAGGATCAACTAGAAATTTACTGTGGAAACGACACAGAAATATTGTTACATGATTTTGTGTTTGAGAAAAATATTTTTTAAAATTACTTCGGACAATCAAACACCGCAGGGTTTCGATGTTTTAAAGGTACAAAGAATTTTTAATTTATAAAAAATTATTTAAAGGACGCAACTACTATTGCGGGGGCGGCAATGCGCATATACCGAGCAAAATTTTTAAAAGAAAAACATTTAGCAATTGTGCCCGAAGGCGTTTTGAAAAAAATGACTCACTATCAGAGTTTTGGTGTTTTTTAATTAATAAAAATTTTAGATTTATTTTTTTCTATCAAAAATAAAGTTACTTCGTTGATGTCAAAATACGGAGACACGTTGATGATAGTGTTTCTAGACATAAAAATATCGTTTTTATTGATTTATGAGATTTTCGGGATTTGTGCTCAAAAATCTCCAATATTTAAATCCCCTGTCACGACTGGTGTTTCAATTACTGAAATTTTAAAAATTCATTATTCTTTTTGTTTTGTTTTTTGAATATTTTCAAAAGCTTTGTTCGGTTGGTCAACAAACCCTTTATTAAGTTGAGCATTTGTTATTCCAATTTGAACGAATTGTTTCTAACAAAAAATTGAAAATTAGTCAAATGAATGAACATGACCAAAATGTTTTGGCCCAAATTGGTCAAATGCTTTTAGTTTCAAGTGCAAACAAAATTGATGAACTTTCATATTTAGAAGAAAAATTAATGATTAGGCAAATTGAAAGGATTATTTGGATATTGTGCAAAAATTAGAAAGATTTGTGGAAAAAGTGATTTTTTTTGAAAAAAAATATCCCGCAATTTTATAGACATCACGACTTCGAAAAATTGTCTGAATATATTTTTTAATACACTGATTACGAATTCGTTAATAAAAAACAAATTGATAAGCGATTTTTGAATGAATGAGTTGAAGTTTTTGAAAATTAAGGAAGAACAATTTCTTTGTTCTCAGCTTTGCTTTCTTTTCTCCCTCTTTCTCTGTTCTCATCATTTGCTTTCTTTCTCTCTTTCTTCACATTTTGCTTTCTCTTCTCCCTTTTTCTGTGTTCTCATCATTTGCTTTCTTTCTCTCTTTCTCTGTCCACAGCTTTATTTTACCCTAATTCTCTGCTTTCACCATGTATCTTTCTCATCCATCGATTGAACTGGGCACTCACCTTTCTCCGCATAACGACCCCATTCATTCAGTTTTACATCGAATAGATGGCGACCATACTAAAATGAACCCAAAAAAGACACACGAGCCAAATCGAAGCGTGATTTTACCCTTTTTACACTTTTTTCTTTAAGACATACAATTTACTACTAATTTTTGGTAATTACTATTTGCAAAAAACCCGTAATGTTTCACCCTTGAAAATTTGTGGGTTTATTTCGATCGAAGCGACAAATTGATTCCAATTTGGCCTAATTTTTAGAACATTTTAAAAGCGTCATTTCCTAAATGCATTCCTAAATCTCATTTCTCATTGGAAGATATTTTAAATATAAATAAATAAAGATTCACATTAAAATGTTATGCAAAAAAACACTACTGGTAAAGTAAATCAAAAATTATTACTAAACAATAATTATTCAGACATTGTTACCTTATAATTATTAATTAATTATAAACAAAGAGACTAAAGTATAAATAAAAGTTTTACATCGTTCGTAATAGAAAATACAAAGATTTTTAAAATCATTTAAACAAATTACAAGTTATTCTTAACTGAATTAAATAAATACCCACCCGCTATTGATAATTGCTTATACAAACATGAATATGTTAGTTAAAGAAAACATTAAATAAAGTAACTCAATTGAGAAAAAATGACTTTTGATCTAATAAATAATTTTCAAAATATGAATAATTTTTAATCGCGCTTTACGAATTCCAAATCAAACAACTTATTTGTTTGGTCGATTTATAAACTGCTTTAAAAAAATTTATTTGTCTTACTTAAATTTTGGGCCGGAGGAAGGGGGATTAAATGAATGCGGCATGTTGCGGGATGAGGATTAAATTGCCAGATATAGATGGAAAATTTAGATTATTTGATGAAAATTAAAGGATATATAAAATGCTAAAATTTTGAAAATTAAAGCCATGAAATAAAAACTATTTTGCGTAGCTGTATATCGCGGTCCGTATTTAATTCCGTGACGATGATGATGAACAGTTTTAAATATTAAAAGAATCAAATGTTAACAATTCCTTCCAAAATACAAAAATAAGAATTAAATAAAATCATTTTTGCGTGTTTCACTTGGGACGGATGAAAAATAAATTATACTAATAATGGAATGGATCGTCTTTTAAATTTATTTTATTTTAAATACCAAATAATTTTGGAAAATAAATAAATTTATTTTTTGATATATAATAACCCTCTTCGAGATAAAAAGAAATTCGAAGGTTCAATAGTTATGTATAAACAATCGTAAAAAATAAATAAATTTTTTTTTGCTAATTTAGAACTACTTTATTTAATAATAAAACGCCAATGAAAAGATGAGCCAACAAATATTCATTATTTCTTCATATTTTAAATTCTATGGATGTATTTTTTCAATCAGTAGATTACCTATTAAAAAAAGTTTTTTTCTAACCACTGGATGGAACAAGCCAAGAAAGCCGCTTTTTCGACGTTGAGACTTATCATATTCAACTAACAGAGTAGAATGTAATAACATATATTCATTTAAAAAAAAGTTTAAATGTGCGTTAAAAATTGCTAATTGTAAATGTCTAAGATAATTGAAATTCAAAAAAAATTAACTCAACTCAAGATATATGAACTTTGATTTTCTAACAACAACCTGTCAACTATATCTAGAAAATCAACTTAAATTAATAAGTATTTTATCAAACTATCGATATTTAAAACCGTAACTATTGCAAACTTTTATAAATCATTCTATGACTATCCTAATGAGCAAACTACACAACCAACCACCAGGATTTCTTATTAAAAATGAAATATAAAAATTTAAATTTCAGTTAATAACATTAAATAAATCGTAAGCACAAATAAATAAATAATGATCTAATGGAAAATTCAGAATTATTTTATAAAATTAAAAGAATAAAATATAAAAAATTTTGATTTTAAACCCCAAGAAATAAAAATTATATAAATAGAAAGATTTATTAAATAATAAAATTCGGAAACAAATATAACCAAATCTAACATTTATACCACAATAATATAATGACTTATAAATAAATAAATGTAACGCATAACAAATATCTCACATTAAAGTGTAAAAAAGGTGGAAAGTATATCCCAATCGATATTTAAATTAAAGTGTTTTGGAATTCTAATGACTGACTGACTTTATTTGAAATTAACTGCTATAAAATAATCATACGATGACAAAGAAATATACGAAAATAATCATTTCCTAAAATATTTCATCAGAATGTAGGACACAAAATATGCTGCGGAGGTTTGTGTTCTGTTGCAGCTACACGAGCTCTTGCAGGTGAATGTACAACAACGCCAGCTGACCGTGGGTGTCTTTCTAAAATAAACAATGAAAAATTAAATGAAAAGCTGGATAAATGTGCGACGGCACAATACGAAACAACTTTATAAATTCATTAAAAACTAACACCTAAACAAAATAAATGACACTACAAATGTAAAATATTAAAAATTAATAAACAAGAAAATGTGTTGCCATGGAAATTGTATTCTATTTGATGCAAAGGGCTAATTGGTTAATTTATCAATTTTAAGAAGGATCACAACCTAATTATAATCAGAAAATACAACATATTTACTAATACATTTACAAACTCTTAAAACCCTAAAATACATAAAATCATTCAAATAATACAAATTTTATATTTAGGCCGGCCGGGTCAATGCCTAAAGCTTGAAACATTTTTAAATAATTTTTTATTATTACTAAACACCAATAAAAAAACGATGCTATTTTATGACGGAATGGATTACACTGAACAAAACGAAATGGCCACATGGCTTAAATAATTCGTAATTTTTTTAAATGATTATTGAACTTTGATTTTAATTAGATAGCAATTAATAAATAGCAACATATCCACAGCCGACTACATTTGGTGCAAGAAATTGGAACGGCTTGAGCGAATTGAAAAGAATTTTAATTTATTTTCTTAATTTTTGTAAATTTAAGCTTTATCTCAATTTTATTTTTAAGTGCAAGCCATATTAAGTAAATTATTATTAAGCTTGTGTAAATTATAATAAAAATCTCAATATACAAATTTATACTAAATAAAAATAATAAATGTGTATTTTTAATAAAAGGTAAAAAATTAACTGTGTATCGCTGAATAAATATATTTTTATTTTAAAAAAACAATTTAAATAAAATATGTAACAATAATATATATTCTCTGAAAGAAAGCTAAAATATTTGGAAACTTTTAAATCACAAAAATTCAAATTAAAAGAATAATAAAGAAAGTAAAAGAAGATGATAATGATACGGACGAACTATGGAAGCGTAGACTGTTGCTCGAAGGGTATACGCATCAGACCGTGAATCACTCGCTCAACTTCAAGGACGAGTGCGCATCGACAAAAACATTTAATTTAATAAATTCGTGCTTATTTAAAACTTCTGCGATTTTTGGCAGCAAAATTATGGCAATTACAATTCGAAAAATAAATTCTTTAAAATGCAAGGTTAAATAAATAATATATTAAAAAGAAATTATTTAAAAGATGGGTGTTGTTTTATACCCATGTTCGGCAATCAAGAGCGAGAAATAAAGTAAAACGGTAAATAAGTCACGGCGGCTGACCATATTCCGACGACGAATCTGAGGTTTAAATAAGTGTTGATTTGCTGCAAAATAATATCACAATTAAAAAACTCAAAAATAAATGATAAATATTTCTGTAATTTATAATGGTAAATCTCAAAAAACAAATTAGTACATATATTTTAAATCAATTGGATTTATTTATTTCCTATATTAATTAAACAAAAATTTTAAAAAGTGGGCATAATACATAATAAATGCTACTTTTATTTTTTTGAAATTCTATAGATAACATAATGAAATGTAAAAATTATAACATTAATAGAAAATTTGTTAAGTAAAGATGTATTTAAATAAAATTCGTTTTTTACTAAGGGTGTCGATGAGGTAAAAAAAAATTAATGTTAAAAACGGCATCGTTTAAAAAAATCTTCAATTTCAAGGATTAATTGTACGAAATAAAACTAAAATAATTGATAATTAAACGTAGAAGAAGGATACCCGTCATCAAATTTTACACATCATTCTTCAAGCCTTCTACAAGGTAGCTCCATATTAACTGAAGAATATATGTGCGAAGGCAACATCAAATAACGGAGCTTTATATTTTTATCTGACTCTTTGTTGAAGCTGATTTTAAAGCGATAAATGATAATGGCAAATAATGGAAAACTGTATAATATCTAAAACAAAAAAAATTTAATTTATTCAATATTCAAACAATTATAAATTAGCTTTATATGTTTGCAAATATAAAAAGATACTCTTAAAACTCAAAAAAAAAGGTTGAAGGTATTTTTTAATATACTTAGGGCAGGGCAAATTAGGGTCCGTACCCACAATGTACATATGTCGACACACCAATCAACTTCTGCTGCTTTTTCATTAATACAGACAACAACAACAACGAAAAATCACTCGCTCAACTTCAAGGACGAGTGGTAATAAATAAAATATTATTAAAATTTTTAAATTACTTTAACAAAAAAAATTATGTCCATCAATTACGGATTTATTATTTTGATATTAATTAAACAAAAATTGATAAAAAGTGGGCATACTACATAAAAACGCTTATTTTATTTTTTTGAAATGTATAAAACGCTAACATAATAAAACAAATTTTAAAAAAAGCACTGGCCCGACAGCGCCGACACTTCAATAAAAAGCATCGTATGCAGGTAAGTGTTTTTAATCGAAAATTTACAACAAAAAAATTTAATAATGGCAGCAAAATTTGATAGCAAATATTTAAACTTAACCAAAAATTGCAAAATACGCATCCGGGTGAAGAATGAAGAGCGGAAGAAAAGAATGTGGTGGCTCCATTCTGCAATTATACATAATAAAAATTAAAAAATACTTGAAATTACATCCATGTATGCCGGCGGTGCCGTCAGGCCCGCCAGGGAAATTTTTAAAAGATTTTAACGAGGTTCATTAAGAAAAAGTGCACTAAAATTTTAAAAAATTGCGATAAAAAACAATTGTTACACTTTGGACAATTTTTAACCGAAAGTTCAAAAAGTAATAAAAAAAATTCTTAAAAAACTAATGATTTGGCAATCTTTCTTTCAATAAAAGGAATCTTTATTTATAAATATAGCAATTGGGCATGTGGAAGATGTTGTGATAAGACATATAAGAAAAAGACTACATCATTTATAATACGGACAACAGCGTACTAGTAATTTCGCATTACAATCATTCTAAAAATAAAAAATTTATTAGGCATTGTGTTAAAACCATAATTTTTGAACATTTTGGAAAAGATATATTTAATGTTTATTATGGCAAGTAATAGCCGACCCCGTACCCCTGGATGGAAAGTAATCAGTGGAATCTGCGCGTGCGAGGCAAAAGAAAAAGCATGCAAAATCGCTTTGGCGAAACAGCAAAGCATATGCGAAAGACAACATCAAATATAACCGATAAAAGTTTAAATGTTTAAAAAATATCTTGAAATTGTTATAAGTCATTAATTTAGTGAACTATAAATTCAAAACATTTAAACTTAAGGTCCGTTAGCTCCATATTTCCCAAAGAACAGCACAAGCACAACCCCATTTGTAATCAATCTGAAAATGCAAACAAAATCAAAGCGACAGGCCAAGACAACTTATAAACATTTAAATATTTTAAACGCATATTAAATGAGTCGATCTAGGCAATTGGCGAATAAAAAGAAACTACTAAATTACAATTAAAATATTCACAAATTCCAACACGCAATAAATGGTACATGAAATTGATTAGACTTTGCTTCTCAATTGCGAAAGAAAATTCTAAAAAAAAATCTAAAATAAAATAAATAATTATTAATGCAAAAATTAAAACATAACAGAAATATATTCTTCAAACCCACCATTAAATATACCAATATGTCTTATATACTGAAACCCCCGAGTGCAGGTGCTATATCTTCAATTTTTAAGGTATATTATATATTTCATTTGCTTGTCGATAATGAGCAGAGAAGCGAGCTCGCATACAAATTGAGGCGCAATGAGTTCTTGGCAGTAAAGCATGTCGGAGAGCGAAACGTTATTTTAAATGAAACTATAAATATTAAAAACACAAAAATTGACTAAATATAAATTTTTAATCCAGTAAAATTTGTTATAATATACAAAGCAAAAAATATGATAAAACAATAATATTATTAGGAAAGATAAGACGCGTATAGCAATAAAATATGATGAATTGTTAAATAAAAATAAACTTCAAATCATAAAAGGTTTTGAACTTTTAAAATTAGTAAATAAACTGTTTTAAATCGATTTAACTTATTGCAATGATTAATAAATAAAATCTTATTAAAATTTCTAAATTACTTTTACAAAAAATCTTTAGTCCATCAATTACGGATTTATTATTTCATATATTAATTAAACAAAAAAAAACGATCAAAACAAATTCAACAAGCAATAAATGGTATATGAAATGATTAGACTGTGCTTCTTAATTGCGAAAGAAAATTCTAAAACATTTTAAATAAAATAACAAAATAAATAATTATTAATGCAAAAATTAAAACATAATAGAAATATATTCATTCTTCAAAACCCAAGTTTGGCCTCGATAATAGGCAGAGAAGCGAGCTCGCATATAAATTGATGCGCAACGAGTTCCTGGCAGTAAAGCATGTCGGGGAGCGAAACGTTAAGACAAAAATCGGCGAAAAAAATCCAAATAAAAAATAATTTATTCAAAACATAATTTTCTGGCATAAACTGTAAATACAAATCAAATAAATTTTGCAAAATGTTAGCTAAAGTAGGCCGCTTTAAAATCCTGTGTAGCATTAAGAACAATAGCCAGCATCGACTGGCCGGCTGGCTCAACGAGTATATAATGGGGTGGCTAAACTAAATAATAAATATTTCTGTAATTTATAATGGTAAATCTCAAATAAAAATATGACGAATTATTATAAAAATTATTATTTAGGGTGTAACATAAGTTTTGACGCAAAATTTTTTTTGAAGGAAATTTATTTTTTTAAATTCAACAAAATACAATCATGACTTAAAATATACACTTATGATCGATAAAATGTTGCCTTTTTTTTGGGTATATTTTTGTCAACAGTCATTAGAATGGAGCTGAGCTATGGGCTAAAACCCAAATGTGTCTTTTTTGAACCTGGACTTGTTAGAGACACTATTTTTCTTTCGCAGTCTAAGCTTATCGTAATTTGGTGTTTCGAATAGCGAGAACAAATATGGGAGAAGCCTTATGCGCAATTTGAGGTTTATTGCTCAACCCCTTAATTTTTTATGAAACTCCAAATTTTGCCCCAGCAGAAATTTTGGGGCAAAAATGGCCAATTTTAGGGACAATTTTTGGCAATACAATTCAAAATGCCGTAGAAAATTTTTTGCTGAACAAAAAATTTTTAATTTTTGCTGACTTTATAAGCAATGTTTAAGCTCGCAAAAAAATAAAACTGGGTCTGATCAACCTAAAATTCCCCGAGATATGAGCCCTTAAAAGCGGCCAACGGGCTCCCGGGTCGCAGCTGATCTTTGACGTTCTCATGGCTATAACGGATTTTTGCTCACTTCCGCTTTAACGGGCGATGCGAGACAACTCCCGGGCCCTTCGATTGACTAATGTTTTGCAGAGTCTGCATTGGGTTTTGACTCAGCGAAAATTTGTGGGAAATTAGTGCGCAAATGTCCGTTTTGGGCATGGTCGCTAGAGGCGCCATAAAAAACTAATTAAATGAGAAGAAATCGTAGACTTTCGGAATATTCAAAGAAAACATGTCCAACAAACAAATAAAGTAGAGAGCAAGGTAATGCGCAGCAAAATAAGCGAGTTATGAATTTTTTTATATATCAAAAAAATTTTGCGACAAAACTTATGTTACACCCTAAGTATTTCCAACATATTAATAAAAAATGGGCATACTACAAATAAACGCTATTTTTATTTCTTAGAAATGATATAAAACATAGAAGTTGCCTGACAAAAAACAAAATTAATTCAGCATCTATTATAAAGAAAATTTATAAAACATAAAAAGATGATTATAATGAAAGTCAAGCATTGCACATAATATAAAACTAATGGTATTCATCAAAAAATGTTAATTAATTTAACAGCACTTTAATTTGGCAAATCTAGTATAATTAAACCTTGATGCACCAAATACTTAAATTAGGTAAGCAAAAATTTGATTTTAAGAAAGTCGATATTAAAAGGCCCGTGTTTCCAGCAAATTTTAATTTGAAGATGATAATTTCAAAACATTTTATTTAATAAGCTTTGAATTCGTAATTTTATAACACAAATAATCGCTTTAATTATTCTAAAAACGGAATACCATAAATTTAAAAAACACCAAACCTTTAAAATATTATTTGATAAGTTTTCTATGTTATGGACTTGCATTATTGAAAAATGTCCGGACCGAATAAACAGCTTAGAAACAAATCGTCCGAACGTATTATAAATAAAGTCTACACTTAAAATTACTCAGTATTAAATAAAGTATACCAGCGGGGGACGCATTGGGAAAACCTGATAAGATGTGTTAAATAAAAGCAACTTTTTTTATTAATTTTCTACAATATAATTAAGAAATTTTCAAATTTCTAGTTCCTCTTAATAATTAAGCTTAAAAAATATATATAGTAGTAATTCAACTTTAAAAAAATATATAGCAGTGAAGAGTGTTTATAAAACTATAAAGCATGCAAAATTCAATGTAATTAGAATAGCGTAAACAAAAAGATTTTAGAATTAATTAAAACGCGATTTATTCCCTCAAAAAGGCTTTGGACGTATCAGATGAGGCGGACAAAGTCGCATTAATCTCCGGTGGCCAATTATGCATAGACGCTTAAAGAAATATTTTAAAAATGCATTTTAAAAACATTTTTAATTAAATTTAAGGCTTGGTAAAGAAATTAAAGAATAAATAAATCTATATTCAAAGCCATGAAACACCAATATGGTACATAAATATTGCCGTGCATATAAAACTAAATACACCCGTTACAAAATGGGAAGGGTCGTGCAACTCGCAGTGAATGGATAATATTAATTTTAGAATCATCAGATAATTAACAATCTGTTCATTTGTTATCTTAAAGAAAAGTTTTTTTTGTCTTTTTAACATAAAAATATTTAAAATAAATTTATCAATAATAGATAGAGTCAGACCATGTACTGCTACTAATTGTTAATTATCGATCCGGGCAGTCACCGGTCATTTATTTTGGCAAAGACGGCCACACAACATTTTCAATCAAAGCAAAAATTGTTTACAACAAAAATTAGGGACGACCAGACCGGTTTAGTGGCAGCGGCAATCGGTATCTGCTTTTCTGGAGCAGTAAAATATAGCATATCTGCAGAAACGCAGTTTTTGACGGTAAAGAACATTGTGATTCGTTTGTTTTTTTCCGCTTTTTAAGCTAAATTTAATTAATATATAAATTATTTTAAAAAAGTTAAAATTTCAAAATTTAATTTTTTAAATTTTTGCTCTAAATTAATTATACCAAATAAAATAAATCTTTCTTAAAAAACTAAACTTTCTTTAAATTTAATTATTTATAAACTCGAATCAAAAATAACATCTGGACAAGAAATATACTCTTTTCGACTGGTTCTAAATTTATAAAAAAATTATTTGTTAAATATACGTCCATAGCAGTAATAAATAATAATAAAATAAATAATATTAAAATAAATTAATCTTTTTGTTTAGCTGTGTGAATGAGATTTGTTGGTACCACCTAAAATAATTGAAAATCAATGAATGTATCAGAATGGTATTAAATAACGCATAATCACTGCTTAATCCGATGTTATATGGAAAACCCTGGACTTTAACATTAAAATTTTAAAACATTTTAATAGATGAATAAATAGTCTTAATTACAAAATAAAGAGATTTAAAAAAACATTGCTTTAACAAAGCAACAAAAAAAAAATTCTTTAAATTATATATGCAAACTATAACTTGTTGACTTTTTAAAACATAAAAACGATCAGCTGGCCGAACGCAAGATAAATTAGAGGAAGAGTACAGGCCAAGCAGTAAAATGGAACATTTATTTATACAAAGAAATATATATTTAACAGAAAATTTTCTAAAATATTAATATAAAATTTTTGTTATAAAGCATACAGTTATTGGATATAAAAAGCATTGGTATTGTAAAATACAATAATAAATTAAAAATTTTGCAGAGGAATGTGTCGTTTGCCTGGTGGTACCTGCAACGTTCTACGCGCGCGTTTGTGGACATGTGTGCTTATGTGGCATTATATTTTGAAAGCAAGAAGATTTAGAACGCAGTTGAAGTTAGATGAGCTTACAATTTCATTAATGGTATACAAGTTAATTAATCACTTTAAACAATCTTAACCTAATTTAATAAAGATCTAATCAAAAATAGCATCTAAACAAGAAATATACTCTTTTCGACTGGTTCTAAATTTATAAAAAATATATTTGTTACCGTCGCAATGTACGCCCATGGCAAATTTAAAGAATGCGCTGCTTCTGTAGCTGCCTAAAACAAATACATCGACGGACCCACGCATATGGGAGAACCGAGATACGCCCGTCGCAGATTAAAAGAATTATATAAAAATTTAAAAAAATGATAAATCACATTACTGATTAGTGTTTAGTAATTATACTCAAAAAAATAACATTTATTATTGGCAGTATTTTTTATAAACACATATAAACTAAAAATTCTTCAACAGGAATAAGAAAATGTGATACAAATTTTAAATTTGGTGAGTTAATAAATGATAAAAAAAATAGCATTAATTGATAACGATATTAAATCTTTTTAAAAAAATAGCAAAAAAACAATTTTCATAAATAGGTTTTGCAAAAAAACCATAGTTATTAATGCAATATTATGAACCAAAAAGCGATTAAAGAAGAGAAAGCCCAAGCAGACCTGGCAACAAAAAAATTAAAAGTGATCATTTTTTTGTGATCTCATACAGTCAACCTGATCATTAACATCTTTTTTACGATTCAAGAATCCGTGGGTTTGCACTGTCGTCTCAAAATGCATGAAATAAACCGAAATAAAGAAAGGACAACTTAGAAAAAATTAAACTAAGCACACTAAAATTTAAAGCTAAATATAATAAGTAAAAAATACAAACATCAAATTAGAAGAATAAAAGGATAGTTACCTGGCAAGCAAAGATACATGTGCAGAAAAAGAGCATCGAGTTAAAAGACACTCTCCAGTTGTGAAGTCACGCGGTAGAGAAACATTTAATTTTATTATTTAAATTGTTTAAATAAAACATTGGATTAAAATCGAACTAACTTGCAAATTTAACATAATTTTAATAATAAATTATAGAAGGTTTGGATTTAATGCTTCTAAATATTATTTTAAAAAACGAGCCTGTTATCTAATAGTGCCAGAGTCCCTTTTCAAAAACCGAAGACCAAATAAAAAAGTGCAGGTATGCTGCACCCATCTAAGAAGAATCGCTTCAACAAGCATTGCAACGCGGTTGAGTGATAGCAGAAACATATAAATTAGTATTAAACCCAAGAATAACAATTATTTATTTTAAAAAAATAATTTCTTAAACAATATATCTACTCAAAAATAAAATATAACCATAAGCTAATATTTGTAACACAAAAAAAAGTGTTTAAATGATATGCAGTAGTGATTATTTTGCGATAATTCTAGCACAAGGCTTTAAATAAAAGTAGCGTAAACATATTTAATTGAAACTTTAGTTGGCAAATAAAATGCGTCTAGACTTCGCTAATTAGATTAAAAGGTGATTTATTTACGCGTCAGAAACTGTAAGGAAAAACAATGTAAAAATTATTTAAAAGTTTTACAAAATAAGGCAGTCAAGTTTGACTGAAATATATATCCAATCATAAAAAATTACATACAATTGATTTTTTTACTGTTTGAAGGAGTTCACTTAATTAATTTTTCCTCATAATAGCAAGGTGGGATACACCTCAAATAAACGTGACCCAAGTTGACACTGTTTTAGAAAGGGGAAATCAGAAGGGCTCCCTAAAATGCATCAGTGGAAAATGCGTAGTGATTATTAAAACTCATTTTAAAAAATGTTTTTGAAGGTTTTTGGGGTCGAAGAATCCGATTCTGACCTCTGTTTCGACCAATTTCGAACCCCGTACCAGAATTCGAACATTTGTCGAAAATCCAAATTTTTCCAAAAATCAAGTTTGGCGGCTACCAGTCCGAAGCCCACCACGATTGCGGATTCAGACCCGTATTGAAGCTAAGATTAACCCTAGCTTAGGCCTAAACCACCCTGGCTTTGGGTTTGTTAGGCTTAGGCAGCTTAACTTAGACCAAGCTTAGGCTTAGCCTAAGACGTGCAGGGGATTCGGGAAGTTTTGGCTTGGGTGGGATTCGAGAATGATTTTGAGACCAAAATAGATTTTTGTAAAATTTGGAATTTTTGAAAAATTGTTCACGAAATCGGTAAAAATGGATGTCAGATTTTTAGTCTACACCCCTAAATCCCATAAAAACCAGTTTTACATGAGGCTTAATAATCACTGACGCATTTTCCACTAACGCATTTTCCACTGACGCATTTTGCTCGAATTGTCTACATTCTAGAAAGCTAATAAAGACAAAAACCCTAAAATGGAAAACGACAAGCGGCAAACAATTATGCAGATGTGCAGTTAAGTGTAATTTTTGCGGGTTTGTTTCTTGCATGAATAAAGCAAGTTTATTGGACTATTAAATTAAGTAAAAATATATAAAATATAATCATAAACTGATTATTATAATGGAAAAACAATTATATTACGACATTTATACTAAAAATAATGTTAGGGAGTTGAAAAAAAACAGAAAGCCCCAAAGATTGAAATATTAAGATAATTAAATAAATATATAAATAGTAAAAAAAATTTAATGATTTTCCCTGGGGCGGCCAATGATGTTCAACACTTTTAATAACAATGATTTTTTTTTAATAATAATTAATTCTGACCGTACAATATTATGCGCGTATTTAATATATGTTAACCGAAGCTTTGTGAATAGACACACACACAAAAAAAAAAGAAGTTTTCTATCAAATTGTCTGTTAAACAAAACAAAAATCTTTATCTAGAATTATAAAATTGCGAAATAATTTTTAGCCCGTGCAACCGTTGCCACTGGCCGTCGAACCACACGTGGTAGTTCAACTTTCTTAAAACTGTGACAAAATTTTTCATTTGAACACGGATTTTATTTAAATAGTGTCAAAATTTTTTATTTGAAGCGAACTTTATTTAAATAATTGTGGTGTCTTAATAATAACAAAAGTATCAATTTATTAAATAATTCTAATGTCTTAAAAATAACAAAAGTATCTGTGTATTTAAATTGATAAATCATAAATTTCTGAGATTGTTTTTCATTTACTATTAAATTCCACTACAAAATAATTGTTGTTGTTGCACTAGTGGTTATTAAATCTGGCCGAACGCAACTTAAATTTGGTGGAGGAATACGAGGCCACCTTGGACGACAAGACCGGTTTAGTGGCAGCGGCAATCGGTACATTCGAGTGCGATGATCTCCCGCTTGGTGCTGATAATAGGGTTTATTCTAATATCAAATTTAAACCAAAAGGAAAGCAAGGTTCCGACCAACGGAAAATATGCTATCTGCTTTTCTGGAGCAGTAAAATGGAACATTTATTTATACAAAGAAATATATATTTAACAGAAAATTTTCTAATATTAATAAAATAATATTTTTGTTATACAAGGATTCAATTAATAGATATAAAAAAGCATTGGTATTGTAAAAAATAATAATAATAATAAATTAAATATTTAGCAGAGGAATGTGGCATTTGCCTGGTGGTACCAGCAACCGATACGCACGCGCTTGGTGGCATGTGTGCTTATGTGGCCTTATATTTTGAAAGATTTACAGCGCAGTTGTAGTTGGATGAGCTTACAAATTTCATTAATGGTATACAAGTTAATTAAATCACTTTAAACAATCTAAACAAATTTAATTGCAAGATGGTTAGAATTATATTATATTACCTTCAACATAATAAAAAATAAATAAATGCCCTTAAAATAAACTTTCTTTAAATAACTTATTTCCTAATGCAAATGATCAAATTGCCTGCCCTGTTTCATTGTTTGGGAAAGAAATGAATGTGCACCACACTCGCTCATTCTGGTGGTGTAGTGGTTGTATTCCACACCAAAGTGTTACAAGAAAACTAAATACAGGCAACGATTATGCATTAATTTATTTTTACTAAATAAAACCACAAAAAAAATTTACTAAAATTGAGCGATTTGTCAAACTCAAAAGTCATATGCAGGCGCGAACCAATTTAATGAATCAATGAGAATACGCAACAATTTTCAAGTATATAATCAAAACTTAAATTTTTTTAGCCGTATTAAAAATAAGAAACATTTAAAATAAACTCAAAGCAATATGTTTAAGTGAAAATAACCTTATTATTATTATAGAGGAGATTTTTATGGATTAAAAACTTACCCAAATCACCAGTCTGATTTTTGTAACATTGTTCAAGTTGTATTAATATAAAGTATAAGTTTTTACTGTTTTAAAACATATAAATTTGAATTTATTGAACTTATTAAAAAAGAATTGACCACTTGATTTTTTCCCTAATTGACTTCTCATTTAGAGCTTTCGAATGACACCTTGTTTGTTTGTTTGTTTGATTTTCCTCTATATATCTTAGAATAAACTTGGAACTCGTCTCAAAAAAGGATTTGAGCTTTCGGCGCGCCGGAGGCGCGCCGACACTCGCACATTGGTTGAGCAACTTTTTGAGGCGCATTCAGGAAAACTATAGACTTTTCAGTACGGTGGACAGGTGAGGTCCAGGAGCCGAGTTGCGGGTACAACGCGCAGTTTTAGTGTTAGGAAATTTTTCCTTTTGCTCCAATCGCTTAGTATCTGCTGGTAGGATCGCATTTCAACATGTCCCCGACAAGTTTATAAGACATCACTTTTTGATCAGAGCAAAAGCCTGATCACTAAAAATCGACCAAAATTGCTGGGTCGGAGGGTCAAATTTCGTTTTTTGTCCCTAACTTTTTTTGCTTTGCCCGCAGCCCTTTGCGATCTTCTCCATTTTGTAGAGCTTTTCAAGCTGCGTCGAATGGTGTTTAGTTGGTTTGAAAATTTTTTGAAATTTTTGAGCTAGGCCCCCTCGAAGGTTTTTCAGTTTTTTGTCATTAACATTTTTTAGCGCGGCTTTTAGGAAAAATAAAGAGCGCTTTCAAAACCCAACTTTTCAAGAGCTTTCGAATGGTGTAAACTTCCCCAGACAAAAGTCTTCATATGCACTTTGGCTGGGGATTTGGCGGTGGGGTGGCCGAGTGGTGAGTGGCGGGGGCTGGGGTGGCCGCTGGCTGGGGGTTCGAATCCGCCTGCCTGAAATCATTTTTTTTCACTTTCCCTTCATCTCTATTGTGTGGGAAAAAATTTCTAAAATCATTTTAAATTATTCCCGACTTTTTAAAAATATTTTCATGCGTTATTTGTGAAATTTTGCATTTTTCATTTTTTTGGTCGGCAAAAGTGGGTGAATATTTGAAAAATTCCTAACTTTGTTCAAACTTTGGCGATCCCAATAATTTTAGTATCATAAAATGCAGAAAAATAAGCGGCATTTTAGGTTAAAAAACCATTCGCTTACTGTTGAAAGAAAAAAAGTTGTAGTCATTTTTGTGCAAAAAATGGATTTTTCACTAAAAAATTCATAATATTTTCCAGAGTCAAACTATTCAAACTCTGTTTCCTTACAGAAATAGCTAATTTTTTGCTCTACCAATAGCACTTGAGTTCATTCCAATACCTTTACTCTTAACAGAGTTGCAAGTGTATAAGTGGTTTTGGATCTCAAAACCAAAGGGGGGACCCTTTTGGTGTGTCTTGAAAAATTAAATTTTTTTTTCTGGCTTCCTATTGTTATTTATTGCAGTATAAATAATTCCTAAATATGTTTTAAAATGTTTCCGACTTTTTAAAAATATTTTTGTATGCAATTAGCAAAATTTTGCGTTTTTCACTTTTTTGGTCGGCAAAATTGGGTAAATATTTGAAAAATTCATAACTTTGTTCAAACTTGAGTGATTTCAATTGTTTTAGTTTCATAAAATGCAGAAAAATAAGCGGCAGTTTTTACTTAAAGAACTATTCGCTTACTGTTGAAAGTCAAAAAGTTGTAGTCAATTTTGTGCAAAAAATGGATTTTTCACTAAAAAATTCATAATAATTTCCAGAGTCAAACTTTTCAAATTCTGTTTCCTTACAAAAATAGCTAATTTTTTGCTCTACCAATAGCACTTGAGTTCATTCCAATACCTTTACTCTTAACAGAGTTGCAAGTGTATAAGTGGTTTTGGATCTCAAAACCAAAGGGGGGAGGACCCTTTTGGTGTGTCAAGAAAAATTAAATTTTTTTTCTGGCTTCCTATTGTTATTTATTGCAGTATAAATAATTCCTAAATATGTTTTAAAATGTTACGATTTTTTAAAAATATTTTTGATGCCAAATCAGAAATTTTTGGAATTTTCATCAGTAAGAACCAGAATTTGTTATTTGATGTTCTGGAAATCCAGAATGCACCAGAATTTGCTGTTCCGGAAAGCCAGCTGGACCAGAATTAGATTTCCGGAAAGACAGTAAGAACCAGAATTGTTATTTGATGTTCTGGAAATCCAGAATGCACCAGAATTTCCTGTCCCGGAAAGCCAGCTGGACCAGAATTAGGTTTCCAGAAATACAGTAAGAACCAGAATTTGTTATTTGATGTTCTGGAAAGCCGGCATGGACCAGAAATCCTGTTTTGCTTTCATAAAAGGGGAACCGGAACAATGAGCAACTGAAGGGTGATCAATATGCAAAATCAGGCCCGAGCTATAACTCCTTGCACATTGCTCATAGCTGGATGGGGTCAAAAGATGAAATGTAGAGTTTTTCAAGCTCTATCGAATGGTGAAGGTTTCGATTGGAAAAATGTTGCACATTTTTTGAGAGGCCAGCCTAAAACATTCATGTTCACCAAAAAAGGCAAAAAAAAAAATCTAGCAACGCGGCAAAGCCGCGTCCTTAAGCGCTTTGCGCTTTCCCATCAACATTCCTCCTTCTATAGACCAGGCATGGACATGGATACAAATTTTAAAATCCGTATCCGGATTCCGTGCCTTTTGTATCCGTATCCGTTTGTATCCGTCTCATTTTTCGAAAATCATATCCGTATCCAATCCGCGGATATCCGCCATATCCGCTGTGGAAATTTTTTTCAATTTTTTAAACCAAAAATTACTAATTTTTTTTCCCAGTACATATGTTATTGTTGATCTTCACCTTCGGCATCATTGTCAGCATGAGATTGAGATTGCGGGTACGGGTAGTGCCCTTTTTTCAAAAAATCTAATTTTTTTCTGGGAAGGAGGGCCCGACGGTGCCGGCAGGCGCCGTCGCAAAAAATTTTGAGATTTTGTTAAGAAATTTCAAGGGAGGGTCGGCGGTGCCGATAGGCGCCGCCGAGAAAATTTTGATCTTTTGACTCAATTTGTTAAGAGATTTTAAACCAAAAATGTAAAAAATGGCACTTTTTTGAAGCTTTTAGGAGTGGTAAGGGTCCGGCACTGCCGACTGGCGCCGACGGGAGAATTTTTACAAAAATTGGCAATATTGATTTAGAAATTGAAGCAAAAATTCAGCAAGATGTGATGAATTTTTTTCAAGAATGCTTTTTTTGCACTCATTTTAATTGAAAAAATTTGGAAATTTATTAAAAAACATTTTATTAATGGGTGAAGCGGTTTTGTGACTCGAGGCAAAACGATAAATAAGTAGATGCACTCAAGCGGGTTCGAACCCGGACACAAAATTTGACGCGTCGCAGAGACAAACCACTAAACCATCGTTTTATTTGGAGTGAATGTTGTAAAAAAAGGTAAAATTTTTTGTCAAAAAGTATGAAAGACCACCGCCCTTCCTTGGCAAAATTCAAAAATGATTATAAAAACCTTGGTACTCAAATATACGGATATGCGCGGATATCCACGGATTTGACTTTCATATCCGTGTCCATCCGTATCCGTACATTTTTTGAAATTCCGTATCCGTATCCATCCATATCCGGATTATCCGCGGATATCCGGATATCCGGATATCCGTGTCCATGCCTGCTATAGACCCCATCGATTCACACTAGTTTGGTTAGTTTAAAAAAAGTAAGACTTTCAAATTTTAGAATTTCCTAACCGATTAATTACATTTTATGGGTACATTTTTCGTTTTATTGATTTGTTCTTAAGAAATGTTTAAAATATTGAATTTCTTCAAGATTTTTGCAAAATGCCCAGAATATGAAATTATTATGGAACTATAGCAAAATATGGATTTATTTTAAAACCCCAAATATGGTATAATTGTTTACGTTATAAAACAAAAAAGTCTATTTTAATTTGTTTAAAAAATTCTATTAATATAATAAAAAATAATTTATTAATGCACAATTAAAATGGGAATTCATAACCATGTTTAAAACCATATGGGCACAAAATTCCGAAGGAATACCATAAATGTATGCTATAAAATATTTAAACATCTATTTTAATAAAAATTGATTGATAAATATGCAAACCAATTGATTGGAAATTAAAAATTAATTTATCAACAAATTTAATTAAACAACTAATTTTTTGATAGTGAAACTGATCGGCGTTTAGCATAATTGGACGGCCCCCAAAGAAAAACGCAAAATTTTTTCTAGATCCGATATATTTTAATACCAAAAAATAAGCAATTTAAATAAAAAAAATCGTAAAATTTAATAAATCCCGCGGTAAACTTTAATTATTTGTTTACAAAAGCGATATAACAACCAAAAAGTTAAATTTATAACTTTAATTTAAAAAGTTGCTTTGATTCACGCATCTATAATGCACTTGCAAGTTATTAGATTTATATAATTTTAAGATTGCTATTGAAGAGTTTCGAGCGGGAAGGACTCGTCTCAATGAAGAAACAATGCATCGTGCAAAAGGTTTTAATTGAAAAGGCAAACGCCACTGGCCAAGCATTTATAATTTTTTATTAAAAACTTGAGCTAAAGACTTCATTCATCGACTGAATACAAATTTAATTTTCTGTTTTTTTAACAATAAATTCATTAAAAATTATCACTCAACGAAATTTGCAAAACAGCAGTAACCCGAACGCATATGTTTCGTCCAAATTCCTTTTTATTTTACAAATTAAAATAGAAAAGTTTGAATTAAACTATATAAATTTATTCAAAATAAATAATAATAAATAAAAATTGGCTAAAAACTAAATAAAAGTACAATGAGTGCCGCAAAACAAATAAAAAGTTCGTAAGAATACATAAAATCAATTAGGTCAAAAAAAAATTAAAGCGATCATACATTTATTTTAAATATATAAAAAAACAACAATTTAATATAAATGCAACAAAATGAAATAAAATTACAAAAACGCAATTAATTTTGATTTTGCGTTTTATTTCTTTCATTTTAGTTAGTAAAAGCAAAAATAATGAACTTCAAAGATTGAAAATAGTTTAAAAACATATGGGATCTAATAACATACAAACATATAACGTCAGTTACCTAACCGGTTTAAAATAATGGTGAAACATAATCAGTAAAAAAGTTTATTAACAATAAAATTTAAACAAAATTTAAAAATTTCTATTAATAACATTAAATAAATTTGAACCCAATATTAAAAATACAATAAAAAAATTGTACGAATTATAAACCAAGAAGGGGTAAAGTTGAAACCCCATGTAGGTTGTACGTTTGTTATGTCTGCCTTTGCACGCACCCACGGAGGCTGCTGTGGCCAGCACGAAAAGTGTCAAAAGAAAAACAAATAAAATAATTAAATAAAAAACTAAAATAAATAAATGTAAAAAAAGGTAAAAAAGTTTCTAATTAAGAATAAAGCTTATAAAATTAAAATATTTAAAGAGCAAAATAAAGAAACAATAAAATAAAAAAAGAAATGTGGCGAAAAATCCATCGCCCAAAAAACATTAACCTAAAGCAATAATGAAACGATATAAAAATATGTACACATCACATATTTGTTGCCCCAATTATTATTTATCAGATCAAAAGCATTTCGCTTTCCATTAATTGAGTCAGTTTGGGTCGAGATAACGCGGAAGATGTTGGATTGGAGCGGCGTCCAACTTACGTATTATACCATCAACAAATGTGCCACTTGCACATTTTTACATTCGAAAGCGTATTAAAAACCAATTAAATACAAAAGTGTTATGTTGCCGCATTTGTTTTAAACAAAAACAAAAAAAAGCTGGGCTCACACTCACAAATCCAAGTGACTTACCTATATTCTTCTGCTTTGCAACTTGGCTTAGAAATTTGACGTCATATTCAGATTAAGCACATAATTATTAAATTTTTCAACAAAACCAAAAGAGAAAAAATTATTATTATTTGCAAATAAAATAAATTCAAACAAAAAAAGCAAAATAACGAACTTCATTCAAAAAACAAATAAATAAAATTATTTTTGCCGATTTTGATCTTCAGTAGCAATTATACTTTGTTTTATTTCTGAAAAGTATGCTTAACAAAAGCTCAACGTCAAATTAAGAAAAATAAACTAAAAAAACCTAATTTTATTAAATTTTAAAAATAGTAAAAAACTTAAAGAACCAAACTTTTAAGTGAAAAATAAAAAGCAGTAAAATATGAGCCAAAGCAACGACAATCGAGCCATTCTTTGGCCTGCTGGCCCTCACAATTGACTCTTTTCAGGCCCAGGAGTCCGACGCGATCCTCAACAGAAACAAGCTTATAAAGAACCACCAAAATTATCCAATAAAAACATGACCAAAAAAAAGAAAACTTAAATTGATGCACCAAATCATTATTTATAAAAATACTTTAATCCCAAACCAGACTCCCGCACCTTAGCGCTTAACTTCTGGAATTAGGCTGAATTAATATTTATTTTTTAAATAAACAAGATTATTTTTAATTACGACTTATAAATAATAAAAATAAATGAAAGAGTTTTTAAAATCCATGGAAAAATGAAAAATTTGCTACAAGAAATCACTCTACAAAAGTAAAATTAACATACAAAGAATAACTAATAAAATGTAAAGGAATCATAATGTTGAATTTAATTTTCATTTTAAAAATTTTATTTTGATTTACACTCGTCAATTATGTAATAATTAATGAATCACCGCTCAATGCTTGTGCTATGCCATCATATTCTCAACAAGAAATTAATAGATTTACCAAATAATGTATAAAAAAGTACATTTTAAAGAATTACCGGTTGGATTTCACGTTTTCAACACAAATTTTAAAATATGATTAAACAAAACTATTGATTAACTAATCAATAAAAGATGATGTTAATACTCAATCAAAGAAGAAAAAAAGCCAAAATAAAATAACTAAGCTATAACATTTCTTATCGTTAATAACCAAAAGTTAATGTTTTATTAAAAAAATTTTGTATAACAAAAATAAAAATATTTTTATCACAAAGAGCATTACTTAAATATTAATAATATTGACAAGAAAAATTCGAATTTTATTGCATTTTTATAAAAAAAAATTCAAACACGCCAAAATAGTGGCAATAATAGGGCAAAAAGTTGTTTTTTGCGAAAATCTCAAAAAAGTTTTTTTAGGTTTGGATAAACGATATTTTCGTCTAAAAATATCAGGGTTGATGATCATATTCAATTTTTTAATTTTTTATGACAAAACATGAAAATTGAATTGCGTTCGTTTAGAATTTTAAATTTTTTCGATTTTGAATTTAATAAATTGGTTTATTTTTGTTGATTTCCAACGAAGCACTCAGGCAAATTATCAAACTCATTTTCTAACTATTTAATACTATTCAACTGATACCAATTCATATCAAAAGTTGGGCTGATTAAACAACAAAAAAACAATTTTAATAACAGCCAACGGCTGACAAGTGAAAAACCAAATCCCGGTCAAAAAAACAGGGCTAATTGACTAAATAAAACAAGTTTTGTAAATTAAAAAAAACGGGATCATATAAGGGCCAATTTCAGTTTCAAAAATGGGCATTTCAGTCTCAGTACCAATCCCGCTCTACTCCAGTCTCACTCCGTACATTTGCAACCAAATATGTTATTCAATAACTTATACAAATATTTTGTGACCAAAATTGGTGTTCGTCCCTGTGACCAGCCAGTGTTCATATCTCTCCCTAATTGTCAATGTTTTCAGAACATTTGTGGCAAAATTTCGCCAATTTGGACCCTTCCGAAGAAGCGCGTCTTTTATTGGACAGAATTGCCCAATTGCAAACGATCAATTTGCCAACTTCCTCATGCGCCAGTTTCGATTTTGTGGCACAAAATGGAAAGCGTAGAAGAATTGAAGGAGCTCAAGGAAGAATTGAAGGGCATGAAGCAGTACAAGGAGGAAATGAAGACGCAAAAGAATTGCTCGGCAAAAAGCTTGAACAAATGGAGGAATGGAAGAGGGTTGCAAAACTCGAGCTTGAAAACGTGAATACATTTTTAACAAAAAAGGTCTTTTTTGTTGCCATTTTGTTCAGAAGGCACTCCGCGCCGAGTTGGAACATCAGAAGCTGCTAATTGCGCTCTGCAGACAAAGATGGAGCAGTATCAGAGACAGCAACAGACCATCAACGAGTTTTTTCAGTATCCATTGATCGGTTTTTGTTGCTGCAAAGTGATCAGAAGGCATTTCTGGAAAGACTTAGTGGAATTGAGCAGAAGCAAATGGCGGATCAAAAAGCACTAAGTGCAACGATTTCTCAAGTGGGTTTAAACTTTAAAGCAGTGTTGCCATCGAAAATTTTCAAAATCAATACAATGGAATCAAAAATATCATTTTAGGGTCGAAAAATATAGTAAATCTTTATTTAGAAAATAACCAGTAATCAAATTTTTGAGATTTCAAAATTTGTCGGATTCCGGACATTTTTGGGCCCGGCATGCGGAACTTTTTGGCATCCGATTACATCCCTGGTGCATATGGCAAACGCCTAATTTTTAGACACATATCAAAAAGGGGGCAGCTCTGATCCGCTTAAGCCAATTTGTGACCTTTAAAATTACCCAAAAAGTGCCCTTTGGGGACTAAATCGATTTTTTAAATCGATCTGAAATGAACCATTTTTTTAAATGTGATAGGGCAAGTAATTCTTAGACACATATCAAAAATGGGAGAGCTCTGATCTGCTATCGGATTTGAATGCCTTGAAATAAGGTCAGTGTCGGTTTAAATTGGTTGAAAGACATTAAAGTTCTTCCAACAAATGTTTTATTTATTTCTTGATTTTTTAGATATATTGATCGAAGTCTCATCGAATTTCTCAAATTCATTCGTCCGCTTTTCGACTACAAAGGAACCCATCTTTACATGGAACATCCGTCAACCAAAACCGCAGTTGGAAAATTATTTGGCAGAAGATTTGGCCTTTGTTCAAAGACAACATTTGCGTTCCTCCGGACTCGACCGTTTGCGCCGATTCTCTCCGACCGTTTTCGGCGATTGTGCAAAGCTCCGTGTGATCCATTGCCGTTTTATTTAATGCTTATAACGTGATGGGGCGCTGAGAGGAAAAATAGTCGAATTTTCCAGACATTTTTGAGTCTGGAATTCCGGTTTCCGGACTTTTTTTAAAAGCCGGAATTCCGGTTTCCGGACTTTTTTTAAAAGCCGGAATTCCGGTTTCCGGACATTTTTTTAAAAGCCGGAATTCCGGTTTCCGGACATTTTTTTAAAAGCCGGAATTCCGGTTTCCGGACATTTTTTTAAAAGCCGGAATTCCGGTTTCCGGACATTTTTTTAAAAGCCGGAATTCCGGTTTCCGGACATTTTTTTAAAAGCCGGAATTCCGGTTTCCGGACATTTTTTTAAAAGCCGGAATTCCGGTTTCCGGACATTTTTTGGTTCTTTTCGGTTATGTGTCAACAAACCAAAAAAAATTATTTTGACAGCAAAAAGGTGTTTCTAAGGGTTCTCGGGGTCTTAGAATCCGAATCCGACCTCCATTTCAATCTATTTCGAACCCCGGACATGAATTCGAACAATTTTCATAAAAATTTTTTTCTCGCATTTTCCCATTAAATATTCGAAATGTCAATGAAAATTTCAAAACATTGTTGAATTCATAACACCAAACTGCTATTCTTTAGTCTGAACAATGCAAATCAAAAATAAAATTTAATGAAAAAATGCGAGAAAATTTTTTTTTCGAAAAATTGTTCGAATTCGTGTGTTCAAGGTTCAAAATTTGCTGAAATGGAAGTCAGATTCGGACATTACGATCCCAAAAACCCCTAGAAACACCTTTTATTAACTTTGGAAAAAAAATTATTTTTTTTTGTTGACACATAACCGAAAAGAACCCATTTTTTAAAAGCCGGAATTCCGGTTTCCGGACATTTTTTTAAAAGCCGGAATTCCGGTTTCCGACATTTTTTTGGCGTCCGGTACATCCCTGGACAATGCTTTTTGCTGAATCCGCAATTCTGCATATTTGTCACATTGTAAATTATCCCAAATTGTTCCCTCTGATTTAACCATCCCCCATAAACATGTCTGTCCAATGCCAAACCATCCTCCTAATCCTATCCAATGCCAAACTCGCCCCTCTGTTACATAAGCATTCTTCCCCATTCAAATATCTGTTCATCGCCCCCAATCCCTTCTGCTCTGATTCTTATCCCCCGCCATCTCGTGTCACTATTTAAGTTCACCCGAAACTCCCATTCGGGGGTCCACCAATTCTCATTCGTGTGTTTATCGGGTCTGCCTGCTTAGCCTATTTCTTGTGGACTGCTTTTCTGAGGTCTTTCGAGACCACTGACCAAATCCCGGTTCTCCCGATCACCTCTCCCGATAACCATTTTATGTCAATTTATGCCTTTCATTTCCAATAAATTATCGCGACTGGCCATTTTAAAGGCGCTTCGAACCAACGCGGCGCGCCCTTCCACGACGTTGGCATCTGACGAAACAAAAGAAAGTTGGCATGTTCAGTGAGTTTCAAACCGCCCAAAAAAAAATTGACGAGGGGAAGGGAGTAGGTGGGCCAAAAGCTTTAAGCCCGTTGAATTAAACCTTCTTGGTTTTCACCAATTTTTCTTAGGGTTTTCCCTATTTTCTACAAAAATATAAAAATTAAGTGTTTAAAATTTTGAAAAAGTCGAGCCCGGATTATTGTAGCTCAAACAGACTTGGACCGGGCAATAAAACCGGGTAGTAGAGTTTTCTAAAATTGCCCGGATCCAGAGAGGTACTGCTCGCCCTCCCCCGCCGTTTCCTCTACTTAAGTATACGTTAAAAGAAGATAAGTATTAAGCAAATTAGAGCACTTAAAATTCCATTTCTCGGTGCATATTTCGGCATTTTTGGCATATTTTGGTGCATATTTTGGCTTTTTTTGGAGCAGACACTGAACCGATCGCCGCCGTGCATTTGCATATTTTAGTCTAACTAAGTTTCAATCAAATTATCTCCTCAAAAATTTTTCAAAATATGAATTCGTTCCGTAGCCCAACTGCTATTTTGCTTCTCTGACCTCTCATTTCCTTTCCTTCTCTCATCATCGATCGATTTATTGATTGAAACACACAAATAACTTTTCCCCTTTGTTTGTTCTTTTGCCGTCGTCTGTTTTTTTTTTGATTCACTTTTTTATTCAAATACCTGACCATGTTCTGATTACAGCGTATTCCAACGTAACTTACTCACGTCCTTCGCAGTAAAATGCCAAAACCAAATTCTTCGGTCGGCCGTATGAAGCATTTGCTGGACACGGGCAATGGGGCGGACGTTCACTTTTTGGTGGGGGGAGGAGACGAAAAGGAGGCAAGTTGAGAAACACTTACTTTAATTAATTATTTTTCAATGATTAATTAAATTTCAATTACTTTAATTGGTAATACTTAAGCTGGTCCCCCCCCCATTTTTTGAAAATAATAAAAATAATTTTCTAAGTGGATAAAACGGAGTTCCTAGGGGTATTCGAGGCCGTAGATTCTGAATCTGAAATTTTTTTAGTTTTTGAATGATTTAAAGGTTAAATAATTTTTGAAAATTTTTTTTCTTGGGAAATTGTCCGAATTCCGGGTTCGGGGTTTGAAATTAGTCGAAATAAATAGCAGATTCAGAATCTACGGCCTCGAATACCCCTAGGAACTTCGTTTTATCCAATTATTTTCAAAAAATGGGGGCCAGCTTAAGTATTGCCCTTTAATTAATGATAATTAAATTACTTTAATTAATGATATTTCAATTACTTTTTTTATTTATCTTTTAATTTTTTAAATTTGTTAAGCTTCTGCCAGCACATAAAGCTATTCTGATGGCGGCCTCCGACGTTTTTGAGGCAATGTTTCCTTTTGATGCCCGAAATGCCGGTAAGACGAAAAAATAATTCACAAATTTTTGATTAACGATTTTTTTAGACCCTTCGGAAGCGACTAAACCCGTGGAGGTGCCGGACGTGGAGGTGGGGGCGTTCAATGCGATGCTCAGCTTTATTTATGTGGACGATGTGAGCGGGCTGAACGGGGACAATGCAATCGCTGTGCTTTACGCGGGTCATAAAATTTTATGAATTTTTACATTTTCGATTCAAATTTCAATTTAAGCTAAAAAATATGATCTTCCTGAACTTATCAAGGCGTGTCTGAATTTTCCCATACCGGAACTAAGCAATGTTTTTTTCGTGTTTGGCCAGACTCGATTTCTTGGAGAAGAGGTGGGGGTGGGGCAAATTGTAACTGTTATTTTGGGAAATTTTTAATTATTTTAAAACAAAATCAAATAATTTGAAAATTTGTTTGAATAAATTAAGATGATTTTAAAACTCAATTCTAAGAAACTTGAAACTTTTTAATAATTTTTTTTTAATTTTTCGTTCTTATTTTATAAAACTTTGCCGATTTTTAAACTAAAAAATCTGCTATGAATATAATTTAATAAAAGAAATTATTTAAAAATTAATTGATTTATTTTTTATCACTAATTTATCGAAAATAAACCGTTAACCCCGCCTCGAGTTGGGGTTAAGAATCCTTAAGAAAAAATAAACTCGGGTTAACGAGCATTAACCCGGGTTAAGTAGAGAGTAAACCCGGGATAAGCGTTAACCCGGGTTAATAACCCAAAGACGAGCACCCCGATCCTCTACGTTAACCCGGGTTTAGGCCCGTTAACCCGGGTTTAGCACTTAACCCGAAGACGAGCACCCCGATCCTCTATCGTTACCCGGGTTTAGGCCCGTTAACCCGGGTTTAGCACTTAACCCGAAGACGAGCACCCCGATCCTCTATCGTTAACCCGGGTTTAGGCCCGTTAACCCGGGTTTAGCACTTAACACGAAGACGAGCACCAAGCCCCTGATTTTAATTCTAAATTAATTTGATTGTCTTTTTTAAACAATTTTATTATTTCGGGACTTTGCGCGCCGTTGTTTGGAGCACATCGATGTGAATGCGGACGCTTTGATCCTCTCGGAAGAGTTTTTGCAAATTGATCAAAAATCATTGTGTGAGATTCTGGAGCGTGACGAGTTGATGATCAGCGAAGAAACTGCAATTTGGAATGCCGTAAGTTTATTAAAAAATAATAAAACAAATTAAAATGATTTTAATTTATTTTTAATTAGTGTTTATATTTCCATTAAAATTAGGCACTTCGATGGGCGGACGCCAAATGCCGTCAAAATGGGAAAGAGCCTTTGGCGGCGAATAGACGCGCAATGCTCGGCCCGGCACTTTTCAAAATTCGTTTTCCGCTCATTTCACAAGAGGACTTTTCTGACAATATTGGTTGGAACCTTTTTGGGGAGCTTGCATTTCTTTTGGATTTAAAATACGGTTGACGGACCACCTGCGCTTTTGACAGTTCCGTCCCGAGTGTTGACGAGTGACGAGCTGGTCAGCGTTTTTCTGCACTATTCTCGTCCGGAACGCGCTCGACCCGAGCCTTACCAGCTGCAATTCCCAACTAATGGACGTGTGGGGACCAAATCGGGTAGGCAAAGAGAGGACTTGTGCATTTTTTACAACTTTTGTGTGCCATTCTTTTTTTGAAAAAACAGATTTTATAAGCTTTGAACATGTTGAAAAGCACAAATAACGTTTGAACTTTAATGCGGTTGCATCAGTTTGAGCTCTAATATTTCGAAAACAAAAAATTATATTTCCTTAGGGCTAACCCTTCAAAATCGATGGGATTCCGCTGCATGCCACGACCAACTCGCGGTCATTGGGCCCGATCGATTGATTGCCCAAAATAATGAAAAGAATTCGGGTAAAGATTATTCTGTTAAAGTGATTTGATTAAAAAATTAATCTACGTCTTTTCAGACTGGCGATCTGCCCTCGCCGAACTGCCAATTCCAAAATCCGGCATTTTCTACTACGAAGTGAAAATCATGGGGAGAGGAGAGTAAGTTAAATAAATAAATAGTTGAGCTTCGAAAGCTTTAGAGGTGTTCACATTGGACTCGCGACCAAACAAATGCCATTGGACAAATGGGTTGGACTTGACGAAGGCTCTTACGCATACGAAAACTGTGGCAGATTTTGGGGTCACAAAGTTGAGGGATGTTCCCACCACGGCAGTGGACGTCCGTTCATCGGAGGAAAACCCAAATTTGAGGATGGTGACGTCATCGGCTGCGGTGTGGATTTGGCAACTCGCCAAATCATTTACACAAAGAACGGACAGCGTTTGGGTAAGAAAGAAAAAAAATCAAATTTAATGTGAAATTACAAAAATACACAAAATTTGTAAATTATTTTTTGCTCAACTAATTTTTTTGTTTTACAGAAACTACCGGTTCGTTTGTCGCTGATTCTGCCGCCGATTTGTTTCCATGCGTTACGTTGTACAATTCTGGCACCAAAATTGAAGCAAATTTTGGACCGAATTTTAAATACAAATTCTGAAGAGGAGGAAGCCCCAGCCCCGCACAAAACGATTTTTTACATAAATTTATTTTTTCTTTTGAAAAATACGGTCGATGGATTTTGTCAGTTATACAATTTGTTTTGTTTTCAAATTTGTCTGATTTTATTTTTGTTGTCATTTCGCCAACTGCTCGATAAAGAAATTGAATTATCCGACGATTCTCAAATTTTTCCACTCACTGGTCGACATTGTCAAAAAACTTGATTTGCGACGAGCTCGGAATTTGGCAAAGCGGGGACCGCATTTTTTCAGCTCTCTTGAACCCAGGTCAAGAAATCCGGGGTTTTCGCTGAGAAGAGAAGCTTAATGTTTTTATAAAACCATTCATTAACCGACAGACCGGGGAAATAACGTTCTTCAACCTTAACCGCAGTGTTTTTCCGGTTCCGGGCACAGGTTCCGGGCACAGGTTCCGGAACCATGGAACCGCGAAAAATTCGGAACCGGAACCGTCAAAATCCGGAACCGTCAGAAAAAATGGAGCCGGGAAAACACTGCTTAACCGAAATAAATTAATTTAACGTAAAAGCCCATCCCGATATTTTTGTTATAATTAATAAAATAGTTTTCAAATGGTGCAAATATGGTTTAATTGACTGATGGGAAGAGGAGGTGGCGGTTTCTCAAAAGTCTTCGGTTTACCAAAACCTAACGTCTCGCTTTTTTGGTTCATAGTCTCCAACCCCCAACTTGTTAACAACACTAGACATCCTCAAAGACAAACCACTAAGCCACCGTGTTACTTGTGAGGACCCTTGTAAAAAAAAGATTGAAATTGTCACTCGATGATGCCATATTTAATTTTTTTTTGAAAAATTATAAATATTTTTCTCTTTTTTTTCCAGGGTTGCAAGCTCAATTTATTAGTAGAACTAACTTTCAATTTTAGTTTCTAATAAAAAAAATGAATGTTTACCGATCCGTTATAAAATGCACTTATACATAAGTTGGGATTACCTTATCTTATAAATATTTGAATGGACGTTACGTTGGGTAAATGTTCAGCCAAAAACGGGGGATGGATTGTGACATTTATTCATCTTTGGGATTATTTTTTTTTATCATAAATTTGAATGTTTTTATTAACGCTGACCCACAAAATGGCGCAATTGGTGCTGAGAATGGGCGGGTGGACAGAGCAGGACGGCCGATGATTGGTAATGTTCATCTTCATACCTTTCTTAATCAAAGAGACTCCAAAGAACAACAACAAAACTAACTGTCCTATTCAATATAGGTAATACAATAAATTATGATGAAAGAGATGTTTCTTTTTAGTTACAAAATGGCATTTTTGTTGGTTGGACTTATTTGAACAAGTTCAATTTGCATGCCATTCCTTGCATAAATCTATTTACGCTTCATTGGCGGCCAGAATGCCCTCTTTTTATGGCAAATGCCATAATTTTGGAAATTTGCCATATTTCAACTCTTGCCATAATTTTGCCATATTTTAGAACTTTGTGAAGATTTCTCATTTTAATAGGAAAATGTGAGAGTTCCCGAAAATAGTGCTTCTTCATTCGTACAATTTGAAGTTTTTTGGTTGCAAATCCCTTAACAAATAAGAGTCAAAAATTCAAAATTTCTCGGCGGCTCCTATCGGCACCGCCGACCCCTCCCCGAGAAGTGAAGCAGAATTCTCAAAAAAATTGTTTTTTAAAAATTCCTCAAGAAAACTGCCATAAAAATTCCACTATTTTGACCCCTCAATTCCATAAAAATGCCACTATTTTGACCCCTCAATGCCATAAAAATCTACCATTTTGACCCCTCAATGCCATAAAAATGCCACTATTTTGACCCCTCAATGCCATAAAAATCTACCATTTTGACCCCTCAATGCCATAAAAATCTACCATTTTGACCCCTCAATGCCAAAAAATGCCACTATTTTGACCCCTCAATGCCATAAAAATCTACCATTTTGACCCCTCAATGCCATAAAAATGCCACTATTTTGACCCCTCAATGCCATAAAAATCTACCATTTTGACCCCTCAATGTCATAAAAACGCCACTATTTTGACTTCTCAATGCCATAAAAATGCCACATTTTGGATCCAGTGGCCATATTTGGTCGCAGATGATCTGGCCGCCCTGGTACAGGATCCGGAAATTTATTTTGCCGCACTCTAGGGTATTTCTATCTTATATGTCCCTCGCTCAGAAATGGATAAATTATATATCATTCAACTCCTCTCCTCGAGCTGATTACGAATCTGCAAAAATTTTGAGTCGCTCTCGATTTTGAGCAAAGTTATGGCTCCTCAAAGTTGGCCAAAAACCATAGGGGGGACCCTTTTGGTCAAAATTTTTGGGAAATTTTTTTTTTCTAAAAAGTGTCTCAAATATGTTATTTAATGCACTAATTAAGAATTCGTCAAAAAAAATTAAATTGAGAATTTAAAACGGGTTTTGTGGTTTTTGGCCAACTTTGAGGAGCCATAACTTTGCTCAAAATCGAGAGCGACTAAAAATTTTTGCAGATTCGTAATCAGCTCGAGGAGAGGAGTTGAATGATATATAATTTATCCATTTCTGAGCGAGGGACATATAAGATAGAAATACCCACTCTAGTCCTGACGTGGTTGGGGAGTTTGAATTAGCGGGGAAATTTCGCGTAAAAATATTGTCTTGAAAGTACAGAAAATGCTTGGTTTTAAAAAAATAAACTCTCTTTTGACGAATTTGTTTAAATTGCATTTTAAGGACGAATCTAACCATCGTTTCGACCAATTCCGAACCCCGAAAAAACTCGTCTAATTGTATTGTTTTAGTCTTACTTCTTCTGAACTCTAAAAATAATTTGGATATTCTACAAAATGTCGGAGAACACAAGCGAATCGGAGCAGCAACAGCAAATGAAGGAAATGTGAGTTCGTTTCCTAATCAATCAAATCAAATGGCATAAATTCCAAATTTTTTCAGTTTCGTTTGTGACGACGTTTTGCTCGAAGTCTTTGCCTTTATTCACCCCTTTGAGCTTGGACTGAAAATGGCGCTGATCAGCGATCGATTTGACGTTTTGGTGGACTTGCATTTTAAGAAGAGGGAATGGTCGTTGGGTTGGATGGAAATTCGGCGCGCAACTGACGGAAATGGCGCAGAAATTGTCAAATTCCCGGTTGAACGGCTGCCAATTCCTCAAGGACTGTTTAAGAAGAGGGAATGGTCGTTGGATTTGTTGGGAATTCGTCGCGCAATCAGAGGAAGACGCGCAGAAATTGTCGGGTTCTCGGGTGAGCGGCTGTCAATTCCTCAAGGACCGATTCCAAACAATGTGATCGGCTTCGGATGGATTCAAATATGGTCATTTTCCTTCCTGAATTTACAAAGTCAAACTGTTTTTGAACTTGCAGGTACGTCGGCAATCCTTAAGAATTGCGGTCCCGACGAAAAAAAGTTTTAAAAATTCAAAATGCATGTTTTCTAGGGTGAAAAAATGCGTAGAACACGAATCCGAACTCAGATTTTGCGAATGTCGAACCCCGAACCCGAATTCGAACATTTTTCGAAATTTCCAAATGCAACTATTTTTTTGGGTTGACCAATTTTTGCAGCAATATGAATTTATTCGAACTTTTTGAACGAATTAACACCAGCGAAAACGCGATTCAATTCCTTCGCGAGCGTGGGATCCTTCGTTCGGTGCCACCCCGTTGTCCGTTAGCTGCGTGTCAAAGAGAGATGACTGAGGTCAGCATGGGCAGACGACGACGGAGCGGTGGAGATGACAAGATTTGGCGGTGCCCCACTCACAAAAACAAAAAGCAATCGATTCGAAAAGGTTTCGTATGTGTGTGGCGTCTGGTAGCATATTTTAGGGTCATTTTTGGAAAACTGCAATTTGCCGCCAAAAACGTTTGCATTGTTCGCCTACTTGTGGGCACATGGGATTTCTTCTGCTTGCCAGCAAACGTTGTGTGAAATAGCGGAGCCGTCGGCTATAGATTGGAATAATTTTTTAAGAGAAGTTTGTTCTCGTTGGTTGATTGAGCACCCTGTGCATTTGGGTGGGCCAGGACAGCTAGTCCAAATCGGTGCATTTATCAGAAATATTTGGTTAGCTTGACATCTGTTTACAGACGAAGCGCAGATTAGTAAGCGCAAGCATAATGTGGGGCATGCTGTCCGAGACATTTGGGCCTTCGGAATGTACGACCCAGAACAGAAGATTGGCATCCTTGAGTTGATTGAAGACAAAACCCAAGCGACCCTTTTCCCAATACTGCGTCGATATGTCCGTGGCGGGTCTATCATCCATTCGGATTCTGCTGCTATGTATGTCAACAATCGTACTCAACAGAGTCACATCATCAACATCCCAACCATTCCAATGCCCCCGTACCAACATGTGTGGGTTAATCACCGTGTACACTTCGTTGATCCAGAAACGGGAGCATGCACCAATTTGGTTGAATGTTTTTGGAAGAACGCCAAAAAGAAAAACAAGGAAATGAGTGGAACGACGGTTGAGATGCTCCCAGGGTATTTGGATGAGTTCATGTGGAGGCAAAAGTATGGCAAGAAGACGACCGAGTCGTTCAACAATATTTTGGCACAAATTGCGCATTTCTACCCCGTTAACAATTGAATTGTTACTTCCTTTTTACTAACATTTTCGTGCACTTTTGTCGCAATTCTCACCCGTCTTCGGGTTCATGCATAAAAAATTTATCATAATTTTTTTTTAAAAAATGTTCGAATTCGGGTTCGGGGTTCGACATTCGCAAAATCTGAGTTCGGATTCGTGTTCTACGCATTTTTTCACCCTAGAAAACATGCATTTTGAATTTTTAAAACTTTTTTTCGTCGGGACCGCAATTCTTAAGGATTGCCGGTACGTCGACCAGACTGTCATCGAATTTCTTCAACGCATTCGCCGTCTTTTCGACTCTTCCGGGACCAATGTTTTTATTAATACGCGCTACGACGAAAGCTGCAGCTGGGAAATCATTCGGCAAAAGATTTGGCCTTTGATCAGTAACAACATTTGCGGCTTTCGTTTGTGCTTGCCGTCTCGATTCAAACGTTTGCGACGATTCTCTCCGACCATTCTTCGCAACTGCGTAAATCTCCGCTTGACCGGTGGTGTACTTTTCCCCTATGCTTCTTCCCACCACGCCGTGGCCAAATGGTTGCTCACTCCTCGTGAAGATGGTCTTCCGAAAATGTTTTATTGTGATTATTTTGGAGGAGTGGAAGGACTGAAAAGGGTAATTACATAAACTTAGTTAGTTTGAGAGTAATATTATTCGTTTTAGTCATTTTTCAATGCTTCTGCGCCGGTCAATTTCATCACCCGCCTGTATGCACCTTCTGCTGCTGCTAGAACTGGACCATTTGAGCTGAAGAACAATTGGACGGGGGAGCGATTGACCTTTGAACGCCTTAACGAATACGACTGGCTGTTGGTGCGTTGTCCAATTGTGCGGGAAGAGGCGAAATGGGCCAAATGGGAGGAGGAGGCAATCGAGTGGGAAGGGCACTGTCAGTGCAATCGCATCTCCATTTGCTTCAGAGACAGTGGCATCGGCGACGAGTAAGTGAAAATAGTCTCAAAATTCTCTTTCTTCACATTGTTAAAATTTTCTTATTTTCAGTATGGTTGACGCAAAGGCAGGTCCGAGTAGTGCAAAAAGTGAATTGACAATAGACGAACTTGTTTGATGGAGAGAATTCAAACAGAAAATAGATTATGATTGTAATTGGCTGGATTTATTGGAATTTGCGGACATTATTTATTGAATATTCTGAAAATAAACTTGTAGTGATGTGAGTTTTGATAAAAAGATTAGTGAATTTTGGGCTAAAAACGCTTTTTTTATTTTTTCCCAGCGGTTTTCACTTACAAATTAGGTTTTTGGGGAAAATGCCCGATTTTGCATACTACGCGAAATGTGGTACAAAAAACGACTAAGAAATCCAATGTTTTGAGAGTGCGCTTTGATAAAAATGCAGATTGTTTAGTTTACTTTTTGAACATTTAATTTTTTGAAGAAATAGTGTGCTAAAGAGAGGGAGTCAGGCGACGAGAGTAATTTGGGCATAAACGCCCCTATCCAGAAATTGTTTAGTTTACTTTTTTGAACATTTTATGGTTTAAAGAAATATGGTCAATCGGATGCTTCAAGTGGAGATGAAGGAGAAACAGCAGCGATCCTTTTCTTTGGACAGTCTAGGCATAAAGATGGAGCAGTTCATGGAATTTCTGGAAGCCATCTCGATTCTCAATCAAATTATTTTAAATTATAAATGTTGAACATTCTGTTTGCGAATAATGATGAGAATTGTTTACGTTTTATCACTGTTTTTTTATTATAAGCGTATAGGTCTAGATTATCGAGTGTGTGTCGTTTAAAAAACATTTCAGAAAACTGCTTGCATTTGATACATGCGGGGATCGTATGTAATGTGATTGATGAATTAAAAGTCTCATTAAAACTGTTTAAAGTCATAAGGCTTTACAAGAAGGACAAGGAGGTTATTCCAGTTTTTTTTGGGGGGGGGGAAATAAATCGAAAATAGAGCATTTTTTGCCTAATTTGTTGTTTGAATGCTTAAACTCACATTTCAGCAAAAAAATGCACTCGACCTGCTGAAGTTGGCTGACTACTTCCAGGTGGACTGGGTGAAGGCATGTCTTGAGCGCTGCTTGCCCAATTGCCTGGAGATTCCGCTATTCGAACGTTTTCGTGATGTGAGTAATTTGGGAATCAACACATCCCATCTAAAAATTGTTTAGTTTACTTTTTTGAACATTTTATTTTTTGAAGAACGTGATTTGTAAATTTAATGTAAACAACATTCATGTTTTGCCATTGTGTCTTGTATAAAATTTAAATAATCGAATTTTATTGCATTTTTATTAAAAAAAATCAAACACGCCCAAATAGTGGCAAAAATAGGGGCAAAATTTTACTTAAAATAGGTTTGCAACTATTTTAGGTGCGAAAATTACAAAATAGGTTTTTTAGGTTTGGATAAATAAATTAAAACAACGATATTTTCGGCTAAAAATATGCTATTTTTGTGCATAACGCGTCAAAACAAAGCTGCAGTTAGAATTTTAAATTTTTTCAATTTTGATTTTAATAAATTGGTTTATTTTTGTTTGATTTCCAACGAAGCACTCAGGCAAATTATCAAACTCATTTTCTAACTATTTAATACTATTCAACTGATACCAATTCATATCAAAAGTTGGGCTGAATGAACGACAAATAAAAATAATTTTAATAACAGCCAACGGCTGACAAGTGACGAAATCTCTGTTATAAATTGGGCTTAAATATCTTTTCAATTTGTCTAGACTTTACACAGAACAGGCGATACAAGGATTGCCAAAGATTTGTTTAATTTTCCAAATTGTTGTCCATTTTTTAATTGGGTGTATCTATCATTGGTGCCAATGGTCTCAGATAGGGTAGAGCGAGATCGGCATTTTATAAAAACGGACAGTGAGTTTATAAGGAAAACAATTACCAAATCCCGGTTAAAAAAAACAGGGCTAATTGCCTAAATAAAACAAAGTTTTGTAAATTAAAATCGTGGATCATATAAAGGGCAATTTTCAGTTCCAAAAAAGGGCATTTCAGTCTCAATCCCAATGCTCTACTCCAGTCTCACTCCGTCGTACATTTGCAACCAAATTATGTTATTCAATAACTTATACAAATATTTTGTGACCGAAATTGGTGTTCGTCCCTGTGACCAGCCAGTGTCATATCTCTCCCCTCGGGGGTTGTTCCTCTCATTTCCCATTTTGTTATCTTTTCATT
>JAIXHY010000107.1:0-41684 GCA_020449905.1 Globodera pallida | reverse complement strand
AATTTTATATGTCAAAAATGTTATTAAAATAAATATTTAAAAAAAAATTTATTTATAAATATAACCAAATATATCCTTTGTTAGGTGTAAATTACATACAAATAAACTGCATTATGTATTAAATTATTGATGTATGCCAACCCTAGGTGTTTATCGTAAATGTATTCAACAAAAAGCACTGGAACTTCAATGCTCAATATTGTTAAATAGTTTCATCGCTACATGTACAAATATACGCTAGCATTTGCTTGTTAAAAATGTTTTCTTAAATAATTTTAGTTTTATAGCCGATGCCCTAACACGATTGTTGGCTCGTTAAGACCTAAACCGGAACACAACGCGGTGGCTGGAAGATACTTTACAGTTAGTAAAAGTAAAACTTTATATTCAAGATCAAAATAAATTAATATACCAAAATAATTGAATATTTATAAAGAAAGTAATCATTAAAACAATTTTTGAATTTGATTAATATCAAATTTACCAGAATAATCTGAATACAATACAAAAACCTATGTATGTTGAAAAACTTGCGAGTTTCAGGTTGTCACTCCCATTTGTGGTTCGCCAGTTGCGACACATGCACTATTTTTTTTTAAATTTAGAACTTTACATATCTAAACAATAATAATCGGAAAAACACCCATCAATTGATTGGTCCGGATTGAACAGGCAAGCAGTAACGCCTGCAATCTTTAAATATAAAAAATACATTTTGAACAAAATAGTCAAAAAATTTCGTTATCGAAATAAATGTCAGCCTAAAACAAAACATACAAATTTTAAAACAAGTTATAAACAAAAAAATAATAAATATTTGAACATGCAAACACCGTAAAAATAACGTTAACAATGAAAATTTCAAAAATTTTGATTTTACAGCGCACTGGGGACATGAAAGTTACAGGAACAGGCCGAAGAGCGGATTTTCTAGAACCTTAAGCTTTCCAAACCCATTTATAAACATTTGATAAAGCCAAAATTTTCACAATAAATGAGATTTGTTAAAAAATTAATCTAAAAAATTTTGGTACCGAAAACCGAAAAAGTACCGACAATTTTTATCGGTACTATTCGGTACCGGTACTTTTTCGGTATTTTACCGAAAAGTACTGACAGAACCTTTTCTAAAAGTACCGATACTCTTTGATAACGGTACTTTTTCGGTACTTTACCGAATAGTACCGACCGAACCTTCTGGCCGATCATTACCAAAAAGTAGGTGCCGTCTCAAAATACCTAATTACAATTCAAAACAATTAAACATTTCAAATTATTATCAACGAGAATAAATTTAATCTTACCTCCTCCATTGTTATATTTAAGAATAACACTAGTAATTTGTTCGTACACCAAACAAAAGAAATGGACTGATAAATAGATATTCGAACCTATTTTTATAATAAATTAAGTTATATAATTAACTGTTAAACATAAAAGAATTCAGAGAATTTATTGCAAAAATTTATTTCTAATTACTTGCCAATTCTTTAACCATATCTCCCCGAGGAAGAAGTCTGACCGTGCCGATCAACAACAAATGCCCCGAATGCCCGCCTACCCATGTGGATTTGTCGATTGGCACCTTCAACTATTTGAAGCCACGTGGGGGTGTTGTGGGCAAAGCAACGGGTTAGAATTACATATATCGTTGTGACTGATTTGGGTTGCGGGGACAGTAAATAATTATCCGGACTCGTCAGCGAAACAAAAAAAAATGACGTTGGAATCGGCATGACCAAAAGCTCAAGATTTCTACTCTTCCGGACTGGGGGATTTGTTTAGTGATCACAGAGCCTAAATTTATTGACTTTTAATCTACACTCAAGACAATATGCCGGAATTTCTCTGTGGCGCGGACACTTGGCATCTGCTAGAATGCCAAACAACAAAATTCAATTTTCTACAAATTTTAACTGCCTTAAAAAGATTTAATTTTTCTTGTTTTTAAAAGGAAACTAATGAATTCAAAAATTTTATTTTAGGCGCTACGCTCACCTATTTAAAATGTCCGTCAAACATCAAAGCGTGCTGAACATTTGGGGGCGTGAAAAATTGAAATGGCAAATCAAAGCAATTCAAATAATTAAATAAAAGCGCTTTAAAATATTTTAATTGATAAGCAAAAAAATTAATAATAAGTAGGTGAATCATATAATTCATAATAAGTAACCGTGATTACAAGCATCCCTGACAATGACCGAATTTAATCTTATTATTTCTCCTCTTTTTAGTTTTACGTTAGATTAAAAACAATAACAAACTTTTGTTATTAAATATTTTATTAATTTCTGGATTGTATAAGATTTTTTTATATAATTTTCTTTTCTAAGTAAATTTTGGTTAACATAAGCATTACTTTTTTTAATATTAATTATAATTCAACAGTCTGACTGTTCATTTAAATGTTTTTAAACAAAAAAACCTTTGTCTAATTTGCTGCAGAATAGGAATCAGCAAAGAGGTCGACGATGAGTCCAATCCCAATTAATAATATTTAAGCAAAAATTATGTTTAGGCAAAAAAAAGTATCAATATAAAAATAATAAAAATTTATAAACTTAATATGTGCATTTACCTTTATCGCTTGAATTTTAAACATGTTTAATTTTTTAATTAAATAAAAGTCAATGTTATAGTTTCGCATTTTGTTAAAATTAAAAATAGGCTTTTATAATTTTTAGATTCTCAATAACATGTAATATTATTATTTTCTAATATAAACTTAAATTTTAGATGATCAATTATTTTATTAACGTTGTATGCATTAATTTCTATAGCATTTGAAAATTTATATTATTATTATTATTTTTACAAATATTTGAAAGTTATATTTAACCATAAGATATATTTTTTTAAAAAAATTTAATGTTTTTTAAAATTAACTGGTAATTTAATAAATATAGAAAATTTTATAGTACTCGATTGAACAGGAATGCTTACTTAGCATTGGTTCTGCCATCCAGAGTATGATACTTGTGTTCTTTGACGACGACGTTGATTAAGGTGTCATTTAACTTGCGCAAAAATATCATTCTACAAATTTATGTTTATTATTGTTAACTTTATTCATTGGCTGTAAATAATTTTGTATAATATTAGTAATTAATTTTAATTTGATTTAGCTTTTTGTTTTATTAGAAGTCCTATTCGTTTTAAATTGATTAATTTTCTAAATATTACAATCTTTCTTTAAAAGCAGTATTTAACTTTAAAATGATATAGTTTTTGTCATAATTTCTTTACGTTGAAAACCTTTAAATATATCTTTGTTTGTAACATTAATTTAATTGTTTGCAATTTGTATTTTAATGTGTCTAATATTGTTTTTTATATTACAAACATCAATAATTAGTTTTCTCAGTTTTAATGTTATACGATTTTTAATTCTTTATTATTATTCATAATGTTGATTCCAGTTGAATTCTTTTATGATTTTATTCACAATATTTTTAATGTAAACAATTTATAATATAGTTTTTACAGTAAATTTGTTAAAATCGTAATTTACCTTCCCATCTAAAAATGCAAATCGACCATTTACAACGCTATGTTCCGATATTGCTATCTAAAAAAAAAGATTTTGTCAAAACATGTGAATAAATTACAAATATCTTTAGTTAATTTAAAAAATAATTATTCATTTTTAGGCACCTTTTCTTAACTGACTTCACTAAAACGACCCCGGAAGTAAAGTAAAATTTAAAAACTTATGTATTTCTGACCAATTTTCTTTAAAAAAAATCAATAAACTCTATCCTAAAGGAGCGCCCTGCTGATGGTATGGAATGATGTTCGACCGTTTTGTGCTTCGCCAAATTTTTATGAAAAGATTATTTTTTGTTATTAACAACAATAAATCTTAAAGTTTAGTTATTTTATTTTATTTACTAGATTTTATTACGTAATTAGAATATTATTTGATTAAAAAAGGGTTATTATTTTTTCCCTTCTTTGCTTAAATCTAAAAATTTTATATTACATGTTTAATACATTATATATTGCAGTCATTAAGATGTCCTTCCATTATTTGTCATTATTCGCCATTAAGTGGTGAAACCAAGACGGCGTTATCGTACACGTCAACGAAGACATTTTAAATTATTGTGTAATTTAATTAAGCCGCTTAATTTAGCTTTAAAAGGAATCTTTTTATTTGAAGTATGTGCTGAAGAATGATTTTTTTTTCAATAAGTGTATTTGAGTTACCTGTAAACGATTGGAAAAAAATATAAATTCCTTGTAAACTGTACACATAATTTGATATAAAATTTATAATTTTATAATATAATACATGTATAATAGACCCTGCTTATTTGACGGATTTTTTGATACATTGTATATAATAATAAATTTTTTTAATTGTGAATTTTTTGGAATGCATTTGATTTTTGACTTTTTTTTTAAAATTTCACATATAGAATTAGAAATTTATAAATAAAAGCTTTAATCGCCTAAAAAATTAAATTGATGAAATTCAAATACATTTTAAAGAAGATTTTATATTAGGGATTCTGTTTTTTTTACATTTGTATTCAAATATAAATTCATGTAATGTGAAATGTAAAAGGGTTGCATATTTTCAAACTTTTCCGGATTCTAAAATTATAGTTAGGCAATCAAAAGCACTATTGAGTCAATCCAAATTAATTAAATTTTACAGAATGTCTAACTATTTTACAAAATGAACAACAAATAAGATTTTCCCTCCACTTTGATTTTGCAGTTTGCGAACTTTTCTAGAATGCTTGTAATATTTCTAGCAACTTAACAATTTATTAAAGAAAAAATACGTAAGTTATTTATCTCAAATAGCAAAGTTTACCTCTTTAGGCGATCTTATTATGTTTCAATTTATAATTTGTTTTTAAGCTTCTTTGGCTTTTTAAAATTTTATTTAGGGTTTTGCTAAAAATAATTTATGATGTTTATTTATACAGTGATGTTGTGAGAAGAATTTGCATTGCCAAAAAAATATATAAAAACATAAGTATTTGATGGTCAGTGTTTTCCTGTATTTGCGATTGAATTTTTCTTGACTTGCAAGACTTACATATTTGAGATTGAAATGCCTTTCAATTTATAGCTTTGTAATGTATAAAAAGTTTTTAAAAAGAAAAATTACTGTTTAAAAAGCTGGGAAAAGAATGTGAAATGAAAAATTTATTAAAAGTCTCAATTTCAAAATACTCAACCATGCAAATCACAGAGATTATTAATTTTCCGCTCCAGCCGGTTCTCGTCCTCATCGCACATTTCCTCGTTGCTTTTTTTTCAACGACTTATAGTTTCTTTTCTTGTTTTTGGCATGGCCATTTAATAATTAGATGAACTTTTATTTTTTAATTAAGTTTACAAATGAACCATTAATTATTTGGTTGTTAAGTATTTTTATATTTATTAAATTACAACTACATTTTCGGTGGTTCTTTTAGCTATATATATAGAGCCGGCTAAATTAATACAAATATAAAATTGTGAATTTACTAAAGACGATCAATTCGTATTGTACACATTGCATACCCTCGAAAACTTAAAAATATCTTCCAATCAGGCTTAGGTTTTACGATATATTGATTTAAGGTTGAATTGTTTTTTTGTTTATTTATTTTCCTTTCATATTGTTATCAAATTCCTCTCCGTCTGTCTTTTTATCAATCAACCTATTTGTTGTTTTTAATTTACACAATAATTTCACGAAGAAATGATGTTGTTGCTTAGTTTTTTGTATATGCTGCAACAGCTTCAACATCATTAACTTTTGCTTATAAGTAATGAACTTAAGATTTCAAATTTAACTTTCATTTTTGTTATATTATGTAAAAAGTGCTTTCGCACGCTTTATGGCAAAGAAAAACTGCAGCATCCATTAAAAACTTATATGCATATTTAAAAGATGGCCAAAAGGTTAAAATAGTTTCAGAATTATTGTCAACGTACGCGAAATTGGTTGCACGTCAAATATTATTAACAAAGCAATTTAACATTTAATATCAACCAAATAAATTAAAAGTATTAATGAGATAATGCAAATTATTATTCAGCTGAAATTCAATTACTTTTGATTTATAATACATATAACCGTTATTTAACAAAACAAAAGTTGCTGAGCAAATAAAGAAAGTGGTAGTTCGCCGAGACGACAAAGGATGCTTCACCGCCTGTGTATTGAATAAATTAAAAATTTCTCTTGTAAATTAACGGTCTTTGGTTAATTGTTCTAAAAAATATAAAATTAAAAGTTTACTATTTAAAATTCTTAAAAATAAATAGGAAAAATGGTATTGGTAAAAAAGTAAATTATCAATATTTTAGAATTATAAATTTTAACTGTTTCATAATATTGAAATAAGGCCAAAGTAAGACAAATTATAATGCTAATCAAAAATCAAAATATAGTAACTTTATAAGTGCTGATGAATAAATAATCTCACACTGAAATATAGTAATACAAATATATTAAAATGGATAAATTGTTTAAAAAAGATGTCAAATTTCAGAACAATTCCCAAACCACCACCCCCCTTTGTTCCTATAATAATTTCAGCACTGTCTTCACTAGGCAATCATAATATATATAATTTTTTAGAAATTCATTCATCATCTTTAAATATCTCAAGAGTGAAGGATTTTGTAATTTGTGAAAAAAAATTATTTGATGGAGTTCTCTTCATGTTTTGACTTGGCCCAACAACTCAGAATAATAGAAAATCACCAAAATTTTCCTAAAGGCAAAACTGCTCCAAACATTTTGTTGTGGCCAAGTTTTGCTTTTCTGAGCAAATTTTGATCAGCAATTTTTCTTTAAAAAATTTGACAACTTTCTAAATTTTTTTCATTCAAATTACTTCCGGGCTTCAATGCTCAATTATTAACACGAAAAATAGGCACTTTTGAAATAATGTTTTCTTCTCTTTTTATTGAAATTAAGTTTTTCATATAAATATTAGTGCTGCACGAGACCCGAAATTTCTCGATACTCGAGACTCGAGCCCGAGCCCGATACTTTACCTCGAGACTCGAGCCCGAGCCCGATACTTTACCTCGAGACTCGAGCCCGAGCCCGAGACCCAAAAAACACGAGACTTTTCTCGAGTCGAGACTCGATACTCGAGACTTTTTTTGTAAAATTTTTAATTACCCCAAAAATGTCATAATTTTCTAGGATAAAGTCAATTTTAGACCAAATCTAACAATATTTATCTTGATTTTGACTAAAAATAATTGCTTGTAAACAAGTTATGAGTTTCTGAAATTTATTCATCAAAATTAAAATGCAAAAAAATTTGCTGCATTGCATGTGCCGCGGACAGACTTGATCTTTTAGGACTGAAAATTTCCGACAGCTGGCTGAAAGTTCGTTCCGATTCAACTGTTCCCGGCGGGGGGGCCAAATATTTTGGAACAATCTGTTTGATGTTTGGATATGTTGAATTCCCGCGCCAAAAAAGTAACGGGTCGGCATCAAACTCGATTGTAGGACTCTGAATTACTAGATTTTACAGACAATCGCGATTAATTAATTCTCACTTTAAAAAAAGAATCGATTTCATTGATTATGACATTGCTTAAATCATTTTGCGATTGGGTAGAGTCAACGGATCCGCATGTGGTTGGAAACAGAAAATTTGACAGTGGATTGTCAGATTGACCAAAGCAAGCTTTTCTTCGTATTTTTTTTCGAGCAGACTTGTAAAAAATGTACGCGATTTAAGTGAATAACTAAAATTTCATTTACACATAATTTATGCCATTTTTAGTTACCTTGGGCAGGCCTCTTCAAACAATTCAGAAAAGCCGTTTTTTTTCCGTCAGACTGATTGCATCGCAGGACAAACATACGAATCTGACAATCAATTCGTCAATTTTTTTTGATTTTGGGTGATCATTAGGCCATTTTTCCTTCAAACGAAAATCATCCAGCTTCATTTGCTTTACCGGCGTCTTTTTTGGAACTTCTTCGGAACAAATTTTCAGGCGATTGTGTGTACATAAATGTTTCTTTTATTACAGACTTAAATACAATTGGCGAAATGAATCGCAAATTTCAAATTTTGTTAATCATTTCTATATCTGAAGTGAATTCCACCAAAAAGGCCATCTTTAGGGGTGTAAAAAAGTCTCGAAAATCGAGACTAAAAACGCGAGACTCGAGCCCGAGCCCGAGCCCCGAAAAACTCGAGACTTTTCTCGAGTCGATACTCGAGCCCGAGACTCTCGTGCAGCACTAATAAATATATATCAAGGTATTTAAGCGGAGATGGACTTGTTTAAATTTTGGAAATTTGGTAATAATTAATATTTTCTATGAAAATGGATATAAATAAAACATAAATAAATAGCGATTATATTTCATCTAGCTACGAATGCCTATAACAAAACTATATTTATTTATAAGTCATTAAAAGTAAAAAAAATTAATGAGGTTAAAAATAATTTTGAGTTTTTCTAATTTAGAAAATAAAAATGACAAAATGAAAATCTCGTCCGGGTTGAGTTAATTATCTTAACTTAATGTGTTTATAAATATAACTTTTTTATAAAAATTATAATGAAAAAGACAGCATGTTAGATATTCAAGTTAAAAGGTAAATGAGAAAAATACTGAACGACATAAAGAATTGCGACATTAACTTTGGTTAAATTAAAGATTTTTTTTTAAATTTACATAAAAAATGGTTAACAATTTCAATAAATAAATATATTTATAATGAAGAAAAGTAATATTTGGTATGTCTCATTTAAACAATAATAAACTTCTAATAATAAAAATTATTACCGCAATATAAAATCTAATTTATAACCAACGACGGATATCGAACATTTTATTAAAACATTAGTTTTATGCTGAACCTTTTATTTTTGTATAAAGATATTATTCTGAAAAAGGTATAACTATCTTATTCTTTTATATTAAAATACAGTATGGCTTAAATTTTTATTTTATTTAGCATAATAATTATTCATTGCAAATGTTTTTGATTATATTTGTTTTCAGTAGGAATTATTTGTTGAGGTATAAATTAATCAGTAAGCAGACTAAACAGTTTTGTTCCGTAATTAAACTATGACTTTTTAAAATTATAATTCGGCTACTTAAAGTTTAGTATTGTATAAAAAATAATCCAAAATTTTGTTCAAAAGATAAACTGAGGTCATTATCAATTATTTTGACCGGTTACTTTATCGTTTATGTACTTTTGTTTTATTATTTTGTGCGATTGTATTTTGGATTTGTTCTCCAGTTTTATTTAAATGTTTTTTGACTTTTGCATTAAATTTAAGTGTTAAATTTATATTAAAAAATGGATTCGGCCACCATTATTAGTTCATCCGGTGACTACTCGCCATGGGCAGATGCAATGTAAGTTGCTGTTGAACGCCGTTGTATAAACAACCTCCCAAACGGCGTCGTTTGGCAATGGAAAAATTTGTCAGCAATGAAAGATGCTGAAGGAATATATTAAACAATATGTTAATAATAAATGAATAATTTAAATTATAATTTATAGTTATAATTTAAAAACAGATTTCTTTCGGCAGAGCCGGCTAGATATTAATTAATGTTCATATTAAATTTAATCTCAAATCTTTATTGCTTTCTAAGCTCTTAAATTGCTGTGCTTTGAGAAGTGAAATAAAGAAGTTTATTTTCATTTAAAAAATAATTAACCGGGAAACCTGTAATTTATTCCAATTTAAAAATAGTTTTTTTACATCAGTCTATTCGTAAACGGCACGGGGTCCCAGCTATGTGCTGTTGTTAGTGTAGAAAGTTTTTATCATTTAGATTTTATTTATTATTTGTTACTTTATATTTTTAATATAATTAAAAAATTTTCAAACTCGTGATATGGACAGATTATTTTAGTTTTCAGTAATCAATTTTTTTAGTTCTGATGTATTCGGTTATTTTTAAATTTTTTTTATCACTATCTAATGTCGTTTTGCGTGTTTGTTATAATGTGGATTTTTTTTATTTTAACTTTAAACTTTTGATTAAAATTTTTATTAATTTTTTGAATCTGACGTTATGCGCATGTTTTCTGTTGTCCCTTTGATTCTCTGCAAAGTGTTTTCTTAACAAAATGAGTCAAAAATCAAAAAATGTTCTCGGCCGCGCCTATCGGCACTTTATAGCAATTTATAAATTAAAATGATAAAAAAATGCATTAAATATTATCTTTAAAATAAAAACTTAATAATTTTATAAATATCTTACAGATTTGAAACCCGTTTAAAAACAATTTTTTAATCTTTTTAATCGGAAATCATATCAATAAAGATTAAGAATAAATTCTAAACAAAAAATTTATCACAAAGAGTATAATTAAAAAGTTATGAATTAAACAATAGTTAATTAAAAACATTTAAAATCTTTTTACTCAATTAAATGATCATATTATAAACAAAGTTCTAATATAAAATAAGTCAATTAATTTCAAAGTGTTCACATTCAACTGTTATAAAAAATTAAAATTAACAATAAAATAGTTTTACTAGTTAAACATGCAAGCAGTAAACACTCAATTTTGATTGATTTCTTCGAAAATGGGGAGTTGGTTCATTTAGTGAATTCTATCACACTGGATGTGCAATTAATATTATTCAAGTAATATACGCTTTTAATGATAAAAAATCATATTAAAAATGATAATTTGGTAATTCACCATTCATCACTACAACTGAAACGAGTATATTTGTTTATTTATCTATTTTTTACTAATTTTGGAAAATGAGAAATTAAACGCAGTGGAGTCAATTTTTAACTTACAACTCTTCGTACAATCTAGTATAATAAATCAGTAAATAATATAAAATAACAAGAAGAAGAAAAAGAAAAGGGTAAATAAGTCAGAAAATAGCATTCTCAAACTAAAAATAAAAAAGTCACCAAAATGAATTTGATTGAGTGCTAAAGGCTGACGGCAGCATAACGGGTATCCAAATCCAAGAAATTTAAAATCAAATGTTCTGTTGGCTTATTAGGATTTTATATAATAACCAATTTATAGCAAACTATTCAAATCAAATATTTAATAAACAAACATTAAATTAAGAATAAATTAAAATTAATATAATACTTTATTTTTGTTATGTTAAATGCGGGTTGCAAAAAGTGCAAATAAAAAGAAAAAAATTACAAATAATAAAACCAAACTAATAAAGTCTGACTTGCTAAACTAAAATAAATTATCAAAGGAATATGATCACTGAAGTCGCACTAAAAAGTTTATTAAAAAATTTAAAAAGCACAGAATCAGGCATTCAATAAGCCCATATAACAATTCGCTGATAGAATTATTTTGATATGAATAAAAATGTGTTATGATTAGAAATTCACAAAAAATTTTACAATCCATTTAAAATTTTATAACATGGCATTTCCACACACCCTAAAATGGCGCTCAGTTCAAGATCGGTCATGTTTGGTATCTGGTTTCAGGCATAATGTTCCAAAAGTATTAATAATGGGAAATAAAGCTAATTATTACGTTAAACTAATTTTTAAGCAGGTCTACAAAAAAAAATTCCGTTATTATTGGTTAACGAAAAAATGCAATCAAATTTAAAATGAAAATTTTTATGATATCGATAAAATTTTAAAAAGCCCATCTTATGTTAAAAAAATTAAATACTCGAGATGCTGAATAAAATAACTAAAAAATTTAAAATATTAAAACAATATTATAAAAAAAACATTTAAAAAAATTTCTTTTATTTTTGCAAAAGTTATAACCTAATCGTTATGCAGCAGGGATGTCGATATCGTCTCTTCAAAATACGTTAAACGATATACGATATTTACGCTACACAAAATAAGATGCGTTTTTTTTACGATACCCAATACGGCCAAAACTACGATATTTACGATTACGATACGATATGATATTTTTCTAGTTCCAACAAAAATTTGATTTTGGCAATGATTTGAATTTTACCTGAATTGGATGATAGTAGCTTTTAAAGGAAACAATTTAAGCATTTTGTGTTATGAATTTATTTAAATTTTTATTTATTTATTTATTTTATTCATATATTTTTGACACACTTTGTCCATCAACGCTTTTAAATTGGTCAGCGTGTAAGCGCCATCCCCCACATTGAAGTCCTCAGACAAAAGCAATGGCATCCAGTCTAGCTCCACAAACAATGCCATTAACATTAGAGACCGGCCAGAAGGTTCGGCCGGTACTATTCGGTAAAGTACCGAAAAAGTACCGTTACAAAAAAGTTTTGGTACTTTTCGAAAAGGTTCGGTTGGTATTTTTCGTTAAAGTACCGAAAAAGTACTGGTACCGAAAAGTACCGAAAAAAAATTGAAAGCTTGAGGTTCAAGAAAATGAGCATTTCGGCCTGTTCCTATTCTGTGGCAGGATTTTTAAGTTTTTGGCTTAGTTTAAGGGGGGTCGGCGGTGCCGATAGGCGCCGCCGAGAAAATTTTGCATTCTTGATGGAATTTGTTAAGAAAAATGGCCCAAAGATGCATCACGGAAAAGAAAAAATGATCAGAAAAATTAAAAATAAAAACTTTTCTCGGGCCGAGTCTTTTCAAAAAATTAATTTATTTAAATGCTCCTTATTTTCTTTATTTTTTGACACCAGCATTGTTTTGTGCATTTTTAATGTTAAGTAAATTCGCTAAGAGTAAAAAATAGGTTACCTTGATATTTTTAAAATCTGAAATATTTTAAACAATTTTTTGAAAAATTGTTTTCTTTCCCATAAAGTTAATTGAAAACCAGAAAAAACTATTTACACCGTCGGGATTTGAACCCCGGGCAACCACATCACTCACCATCACACCACCAAGGCATAAAAGTGTAAAAAGGAATTTTACTCGAGACTCGAACTTTAGACAAAACAGATTTCCCCAAATGTTTAACCACTGTGCTACATGAGATTACGCAGAATTAATTAAAATATTGAATATATTACCATATTTTTCCGTTCGCTACTTTTTTCGGGACTCAAATTTTGTTCGGTCGGTACCTTCGGTTCTTAAAAAGTTTCGGTCAGTTCTTTTCGGTAAAATACCGAAAAAGTACCGGTACCGAAAAGTATCGGTACTTTTTGAAAAAGTCCGGTCGGTACTATTCGGTAAAGTACTGATGCCTGAGTACCGAAAGTACCGAAAAAGCGTCGGTACTTTCCCGTACCGTCCGATCTCTAATTAACATAATGTGAGTAAGGATATACAGATAATGAATGAGATTTCCTTGACTTCTTTGGTAATCTTTTTTTTTAACGTTGGATCTGGTAATTTTTTATAAGGCTGGTTTATTGTGTTAATTTTATTACACTTTGAGAAGTTTACTTTGTAAATGTTAAGTGTTTCTCATCAGATATATTTTAAAAGAATTTGTTTGAATCAAATAAGTTGCAAAGTTAGTTTTATCATACTTTAGGATTTCAAGAAATGATTTAATTGAAGTTATCATTAACTTTTCTATTACAAAAAAACGAGTGAATAAAGTGGTATTAATATTTTTTTCAACTATTGTTGTTAATAATATTTTGTCCGTTACAGTTTTGTATACAAGTTTATTTTTAGTTTTAATGGATTTTGTTATACCTTTCTCTTGGTTTACTTCATAATTACATTTATATTTTATTCTTACACTTTCATGTATTAAAGCCCCTGTTATTCTCATTTTAAGAAGCGACACTTTCAATTCAATATTATGACAAGCAGATTGTAAAATAACAAATAGTTTTTTATTTCTTAAAGTGCTTAAATATTGTTATATACTATTTTTATTAAATAATTTATTCATTAAAACAAAATATTTTCCTTTTTTTTATTCGTTTATATTTTTAAGTTTGAAGTCGATGTTTTTAAAAAAATAAACATTTTTTTCTTATTATTGTCTGGAGTTGTTAATTTTTAAAAACTTTCGGTTAATTATGTATGTGATTGGTAAAAAGGCAGTGTCGTAATGATTCTATTTATTTTTGATAAGAATTTGTAAGTTTTTAAAAAAATTTAAATTAGTAATGAAATGTTAAATTTTATAATAGGACTTTGTTTTTATCTTTTATTTTTTTATAAATAGTTTTCATGTCTCAGGTTCATGGCACCTACCTTCGCCTCTTGGGTGGCATTGCCTGTGATTTGGAGACTTTTGGTGAGTGCTTTAATTTCTGAAACTTAATTTTATGTGTTTAACAGAGTATTTTTTTATTTATTAAATTTTGGTATATGCGCCGGCCAAGTGCCTTGTGTTGACAATTCCTTCGATTACCGCATACCGCTATACGTTTTTTTGTTAACTTATTTGGCTTTTTTTTTAAATATTGGCTTGGTATTTCAGAGGCTGGCTATTGTATTAATTTTACATTTAATGTTGTTTTTATTTATCTAATTTATATTTTTTATTTTTTTCATCTTTGTTTAAATAAAATTTTAATAGTTTATAACACTTTTTTACATCTTCAAATTGGTATATGATTTTGAATATCATCATCTTTAGTTTTCAGACCCAATCTGCCGATTCTGAACTTCAAAATTTGTTGATATTTATTGAGTTCCTTCTCACATTGAAAAATGTAATATTTTTTACATGTTTTGGAAATTTATAGAATACTAATAAATTTCAAAAATTCGATCTTTAGAATGGCATTAGCGCTCCGCCTCGCCGGCATTAGTTTTGAAATAAAAAAATAACAATCACACCGCTAATTTTAAGAAAATACAAAACGCATGAATTTATTACAATTGTACTTTTGTTTTATTATCGCATTGTTTATTTATGATATTACGGTCACAAATTTAAAAATATGTCGTAGTATGTCTTGAATTCTTTGAGCTCACGTTGATACGATGTATCTTTTGTAAAGCATTAAAAAAATCCAAATTATAAAAGTCATTAATAAAATGTTAAAATACTAAATATAAACAAAGATTTTTATTGTGCTAATATTTAATGCGGACTGCATTTTCCAGCTTGAACTCGATTGAAATTTTATTTTTTTTATTTATTTTTTTAAAACGCATTTATTTTTATATAATAATGCCGGGTTGTTGTAAAATTAGCGAAATGTTTAAATGTTGCGTATTTCAACATAAATGCAAAAATGTTATTTTTTACTTTCTTAATTTAATGCAACAGCACGTCGACTTCCGTCGGGACGGCTGTAGATAATCAGTCTGGGACGAGCACCCGCTCCGGTTGGTTTCGCCATTCAAAATTAAGTAAAAAACAACTACTTCGAAGTCACCATAAATCAAATAAATGGGTTAAAGAAATCTTTTGAAGAGAATTTAATCGCCATTATTTAGTTCTAATCACGATAGTTAAAAGTTATAAAAAATACAAATATACAGTGTTTTGAAAAAGAAAAATAGCTAATCTCACAGAATATATGTGCATAATCTCTTACAAAATAAATAGATTTAATAAATTAGAATATTATATCAATAAAAATAAAACATAAATATCTTTAAGCTATGCAAAATCACCTTTTGAACCTATTGATTAACTATAAAAAACAAATTGTTAACGCAATAAAAAAATTAATAATTTAACTTTATTTAAATTGTTAAAGGAACTTTTTAAAGAGATTAATGGTAACTCTGCAAAATGCAATTTCTGCGGCCAAAAATAAATTGTGCACGAATGGTCTATGGGACCATATGCATAAGCATATGCATAAGGGAGCCCAAGTTAAGCATAAAACAAATGCAGCTTAAAAGATAAAATAATAAAACAAAATTACAATAAGCATTTGATTGACCTATCGAGAAGTAACTTTACTAAAATATTTATAATTTTAAAAATTTGAACAGAGTTATGATTTTTTGAACCAAAAAATAATACAATTTTCTAAATAATCCACAAAAATATTTTTAAAAAATCGGGAATAATTTAAAAGAATTTTAAAAATTGTTTCCACGAATTCTCAAATAATTCGTATTATAAATAAACATACTCAATTGATCTCTTTTTCGTGTGTAAAACATTTTTCGATGAACCAATTAACTTTAATATTTATGATTAAAAAAATGCTAATATAATGAAACGTAAAACTTTAAAGTTTCTAAAAATTAAATTCATAAGATTAAAAAGATACAATTAAAAAATTCTTGTCAGATTTTAATAATGAAAAGACATTTATCAAGTTTCGTGTAAAAAAAAGAATAAATTTATATTATTACAAAAACGATTTATATGTACATATACAATAAACTTAAAGTTGCTGATTTTGCCACTCTTCATTAATATATTTAAAAATTAATTGTACTTTATATTTCTTTGTTGATAATAAAGGCTGGTGTATTAAATATTTAATAGCATAATATTAGTCTGGAAAAACAGCGTAATATAAAAGATTCTCAAAATTTATGATTAAATTAAAGTTTTAAGATTTAAAATATAAGAAATAAACGCTACTGAAACTTTGCAAAAAAAGAATAATTTAAAGTTATTTTTAACAAGAACAACCATTGTTGTTTGCTGTCGTAATTGTTATTGTATTAAATGTTTTTAACAACATTTTATAGAATTCAAAACAGGGTAAGACCAAAGCACTTCGCATCGCCGTAAAAGGTTAACACTAACACAACTGCAAGCTAAGAATGGAGTCAACTTGCTATAAATAAATATTTATAAAACACACAAAGCTAATGCATTTATATCAAAAACTAAAAAAATAATTATTATACCTAATTTTCATAATAAAATCAACGAATAAACCAAAATATTAAACCAAAAACATTTTATTAAAAAATTTATTACTTAGTAGTCTAATATAAAAATTAATTAACAGAGTAAAGACCCCATCGACGAAAAAGTGCATTTATATGCAGCAATAAAGGAATTTAAAGCGCTGAAGGAAATGGTGTGATAAGTGATCATAAATTTCTAATATATCATGTATTATGTATAAGAGAGCTTTAACATAATTTCATTTTAATAAAAATTAATTATTAAAATCTCCAAATGTCTTTTTTTAGATTTAATGGTTACTGCATCAAGAAATTGTAACAAATCACTAAATATGAATGCTATTTAGACACAAAACAGCATGTCTAACGGTCGTTCATTCTTGTTTCCTGCGTGAATAAGAAAGATTGCTGGTTTTTAATGTGTCCAACATGTGCAGTTGAACCTAAGATTATATTGATTAATTTAAAAATGATTAAATTCAAAGCGTAAAAAGCAAAATCAAAAAAAAATACCTCAAAAAAATACCATATAAAATATATTTTGTATCTCTAATAATATTATTATAAAACAGAAAGCTTAAAATGCTATTGTCACTCTATGTGCAAGTATCTCATAAAATGCTATATATAAATAACAACAAAAAACAGATATTACTTATAAAAATTATTTCTTTTTCGAATTAAATAAAAAAAATATATAAAAACCAGCATTTAATTATAAGCAATAGTAATATTACAAATGTTTTGTATTAATAGAGCTAAATAAAATCGAATTTGTAGTCAAGGTCTACACCATTTAGACGTCAAAATACGTTAAACAAATCGATAAGCCACACTACAACAGGTTCCGCATGAAGAACTCCCGATTCTACTGATTAAAGCCTTTGGTTTGATAATAAATAAAATTTAAATAAATAAAAATACCCATATTAAAAATGAGATTAAGAACAAAGAGATTAATTTATATTTAAGATGTTTGAAATTTTATACAAAACAAATTTAAAGTATAAAAATGAGATTAAAGAAAGTTAATCATTAAAATTCTTCGGTTTGTAAATCAAAAATTTTTTTTTTTGCAAACAAAGCACTAAACAAACAAAATAAACAATGTGTGTTACAAAAACTTTTACATTTCGAGATTTGACCGTCATTGACGCCGAGAACAATTATTAGCAATTTGATAATTCTAATTTGACCCCAGCTCTCCTCAGGGCTCACTGCAAGGGACTCACAAATCAGCGACATAATAATTAACTCTTTATATAAATAATACATTTAATGTGCCATAATACAAAAATATGAAATGCGGTAAAAAATATTTCAATGTTGAACTATAATTAACTAAAGTTAAAATAATTTCGGGACAAATGACCAGGAACGAATCGAATATTTTGTGCCAGCTTATTCAGGTATTTTATAAAAATAATTGAACCATAATATAAAAAAACTATCTTTTTTTGCCATTTCAATAATATTAAACATTTATTTTAAAAATAGAGCAAGTTAAATTGTATTTATAAGATACTTGAAATAGCGTGTATCAAAAATAAATTTAACGATTTAAGTAAAAAGGCCGCGCTACGTTTCTCTTGCAATTTGGTAATAAAAATCTTTTTATTAATTGAAACTTTATTACACTAAAAAAATAATTAAATTCCATCATTTGAGTTGCCAAAAAAAACAATAAATTCATTTGCTTCCTGATACAAAAAAATTCATACAATCCACGGACATATTATGTTAGGTAAATTCACAGTTAAATGTTAAAACCTTGCACAATCAAATTAAATTACCAAATTATTAATATTTATTGGATAATAAACAAAACTAATTTGTGGGGCGCATTTTGGAAGTGAAAAATAAAAGGCCAGATGTTCGAGCAGTTGTTTGGCCTCCAAAGGTAAAATGCTCGTAGATTCCAGCCGAAAAAAAGCAGCCTTGCGGTAACTGTTGTAATGCATTAAATTAAATGAAAATGAGTTCATCAAACTTTTTATTGCCATTTTTCATTCATAGCAGTATCTGGCACAATCAACGGTACTAAATTGCCTTCCCCGCACCCCGAACCGTTGTACCCATTTTACCTGGCTTCACCCCAGGCGTCGAACTGGCACCCCGACCTAGGTAGCGAACCTCTACAAGCGCGTTAGAGCTTTAACTTTTAATTATTAGATCGATAGTAAAAATAACTGATTAATACTTTTTAAATTCTGAACTATCTAAGTTATTTTTTTACGCGTTGAAAAGAAAATAGCATCATCCAAATTTAATTGAAATAAAATAGACAATCAAAAAATAATTAAAATATAAATATTAAATATAACAATACGAAATATAAATAATTTTAAATATTCAACATTTAAATCGATTTCTACATAAATATTAAAACATAGATAATAAAAAATTTTAACTTTAGCGCTACGGTGAAGAATTAGTAATTACTTGAAACGACACTAACGCATTGTTAAAACTAAGCTATTTGGATTCTTAAAAGTCATACAACGTCGGGTATTAAAAATATTTAAAAGAAATTTCTACAAATTTAATGATTAAAATTTTAAATTTTCATTTAACTGACTTTACTATTAATTTGGTATTATTTAATATAAAAACATTTAATTTATGGTCATATCTGATCAAGTTACATATTATTTGTCAATTTTAATTTATGCATTTGAATTTTTCATTTTTATTTATTTGTTAATCATCTTATAATATAGATGCCGGAGCAAAACAGTACGAGAAGAGTCAGCTTGAAGCGTGAAATTTTAGCTCAAAAGCAACTAACTGCATGTTTGACGAATTTAACAAAAGAATAATTAATACAATCAAACAAAATTATCAAAAAATACTAAGTAAATAATATATTAATAAATACAAAGGAGAAATTTTAACATTGCAACACGTTTGCCTTCTTGATTGGAATTTGGTGAAGTAAATATCTTCTCAAATTTATTATATGAATGAAAATCCAAGTCTTGTTGCGTCGAAGAACAAAATCTTCCACTTTCTTAGAATCAAATTAAAAAAATAAAATTCATGGCTGTATGCTTTAAATAAATGCATGCATCTATATATTTTGGAGTGTAGTTATTACTATTATGTCCTTAGTCATCACAAATAAACAGTTTTTCATGCTGCATCCTTATTCCGTTTGCTCTTTTAAATAAATTTCTTCAATTGTTTTGGCATTATATAATAGATTTTTACTTGATTTATTAAATATTCTTATGAACCCCAAATTAATGGCTTAACACGGTCTCCAAGTTCAGTTTGTTCTCAATGGAAATGGTCTCTTTCTAAAAAATTCAAATAAATAAAATAGAAATAAGCAACTTCGTGTTTTTGATATCAACGACAACTGCGGCTCAAGTTTTAAAATAATATGACGCTCTTCTTGTAAACCGGTGGCTGCTGAAGCTGTTAAATGAACAATTCTGATAGATCCAATATATTTTGAAACAGGAGGAGAACAAGCAGCGCACGATTTTTATCCAACTCAGCGAAGCGCAACCCACAGTTAACAATAATTAAATAATAATGTTTATTTAAAAAATTACCTACAGGTATTAAATAAAAATTAAGATATAATAATAATAGCATAAACACATATTTTGGCGTGTTTTCAGATTCTAAGAATTATGCAACAAATAAATTGTTTTTATTATCCCAAATAAAGGAACCGTTCATTTAGTCGAAAACTCAAATCTAAAGTCGCATAAAAATAATAAAATGAAGGCCAATAATTGGTTTTTAATGGAACAAAAAATTAAAGAGTAAAATATAAATTAATGTAAACACAAATAAAACTTTAATCAATTAAAGAAGAAAGTGACAAGTCTAAAACATTGGTATATTAAATAAAACACCATTAAAAATAAAGGATAAGTAATCAAAAAACTAACTTTTAAAAATATAAAACTGGTTTTAATCTTAAAAATGGCTATTAAGTCGTTGACTTGAAAAACTAAACTGAAATAGGAAGTCAAAAATAAATAAAAAGTAATAAAAATTCATTGATTAAAATAAAAACGAAACAAAAATTATTTTTCTTTAGTAAACACAATATTATGATATTATGAAATGGCTACAGAAAATTATTTGTTCTAAGAGAAAATAAAAGATTTTGTCAATAAAAACTACCTGAGCTAAGAATAAAGTAAATAATTCAATTTAAGATAAGAAAATAGATCAAATATTTTAAGAATAAATATTTAAAATGTAATTAAAATAACGAACTTACAATATGTTAATGCTCAATATAAATAAACATTTAAATAACAAATTTATAAATACATTCTTTGATAAAAAATTATAATGTTAACTAGGGCTCTGGATTTATATGGAAAAATTGATTTTAAATTCATTTAATGCGCAAAATGCGGAAAGCAACAACAAATTTTTGCGTCGAAGAACAAAATCTTCCACTGTCTTAGAATCAAATTAAAAAAATAAAATTCATGAAATATCTTTGTATAATGGAGAAAATTTTACACAAATAACTGGCTTGATAAAGCCTGTACAACGAAAGGTTCATATTCCTTAATTCCTTATATCAAACTTGACCAATTCAATTTGCAAACATCGAAATCATATAAATCCAAGTGTATTTCAATTTCAATTAAAAACTTTAAAAAAACACAAATATAACAATAAAATTTACAAAAAGATATTTTTTATTTTATTGCTTTCTACAAAAACGTTACAATGGTTTATACTATTATCTTGCAATTGCCCCTTGGTGGATTATAGTAAATTTACTAATTATACAAATTTAAAAAATTGCATTTAAATTTGGTGATAAAATAATAATCTTTGATGTAGTTAAATTTTATCGTAAATTCAAATCATTCTAAAAAAACAAAATAATGCATCATAAACAGAACATAATATTTTTACAAAACTGAAAAATTGGATGTGCAAGAAATGCCGTGGAAAAAGAGACAACAAATATTATATTGCAAAACATAAGGCTTGAAAATTATTACTTTTTAATATCAAATATAAATAGAACTAACCATGGACAAACGCATAAAAACTCGTAATAATATATATAATGGCTCATCTCAACAATTCAACGAAAATCATTATTCTCAAGATAAATTAAATACAATTTGTGAAAAATTACTTATAATTACATCAATTTGCTTAATAAATATGTGATCATTTAACCTCAAACTGGAACTCAAATAATTGTCATCACCGATGTATATTAAAAATTTATGTTTCTAATATTACTTTATTTGAATAATAAAAGCGTTTTAAAACTAAGTTTACTCATTATCATTTTAAAACAAATGTTTGTTGAATGAATCAAATATTATATTATTCATCGTTTTAAAACCTTTCAGAATTAATACCTATGGCAACATGAAAAATGCAATCAAAATCAAAAATCCAATTCAAATTGAATCTCATTTTTTAAAAGCTTTCATGGCCATTTTAACCCATATTAAATAGGTGAATAAAGTAAATCATTTTTTGCAAAAGGAACACCAAGAGTTTTCAACGCGTTTAATTCTTCAAAATATTCCTAAAATAAATAATCTTGCATATAAAGTAATAAAGAAAAAAGAAGCTCTCAAACTATTACAATACCATTGAGAAATATTTAATAGATTAGGACAATTCAATATTAAATTATTATTTATAATTTTTTGTTACTTAATTGGAAGAATAAAATCTAATATTAATTATTGTTTAAATTGGAAAAATGCATAAATACAAACAGGATTAAATCATATTAACACTACAGATTCAACGTTCACGGATTCGACACTAAGCATTGTGGAGCTTTTGTAACAGTTTAAATCAATCAAAGTCAGCAAAATTGTAAAATTGTCCAAAGAACCAAATAAGCGATGACTGCCAGGAGAGTAAGTGCAAGCTGTAATCAAATGAGCCAAATATTCAAATTTTCTTACAATCTGAAAAGAATAACTATATACACAAAGGCACTTGGTAGCAAACAAAATACTGAGCCGTTTTAAAGGAAATGTTAACGCGTTCAACTTTTTTGTTGGTTTAACAATCGATTATAATAAATATAAATTAAAATAGTTTGTTTTGTTTTTTCTAACAACTTTTGCATTTACTTGATTGATTTTTGTTTTCAGGCCAAGAATCAGGAAATAGAGTAAATGTAAAATTAAAGAATAAAATAGATTTTTACTCGGGGAGTAGACCCCCGATAACTATGAAACGACACAGTTTTGTCTTCAATGGTGTCTCGAAAATTTAAAGTTTCTTGAGTGCATTTAAATTATTTTGTAATTAATGTGCCTAATCCGAAAAAGAACGTTGGAATCATCATAATGTTCACTCGCTGTATGTAATAGTAAAAAAGAATTAGTAATTTTTCTACGATATATCGTTTTTTTTGTTATTTAATCCAAGAAAATTTAAAATAGAACATTTAAGATTTTAGTTTAAATTATAAATATTTGTAATTTTAAATTTTTAAACTCGTAAATTTTAGATTAGATCATTTGTGTCGTTGACTCTGAATATTTTTAAAATTATTTGTTTTTGTAATGTTTTTTTAATTATTTAATTACTTAGGGTGTAACATAAGTTTTGTCGCAAATTTTTTTTGATATTTTTAAAAATTCATAATTCGCTTATTTTGCTGCAGATAACTTTGCTCTCTTCTTCATATTTTTGTTGAACATGTTTTCTTTGTATCTTCGCCAAGTCCACGATTTCTTCTCTTTTTGTTGATTTTTTATGGTGTTTCTAGCGATCATGCCAAAAACTAACATTTGCGTGCTAATTTTACATGAATTTTCGCTGGACCCAAAACCAACCCAGGCTCTGCAAAAGATTAGTCAATCGAATGGCCCGGACGTTGTCTCGCATCGCCCGTTAAAGCGGAAGTGAGCAAAATTCCGTTGTGGCCAGGAGAACGTCAAAGATCAGCTGCGGCCCGGGAACCCGTTGCCCGCGTTTGAGGGCACCTATCTCGGGGAATTTTAGGGTGATCAGGCTCAGTTTTATTTTTTTGTGAGCTTAAACATTGCTTATCAAGTCTGCACAAATTAAAAATTTTTCGTTCAGCAAAAAATTTTCTACGGCATTTTGATTTGTATTGCCAAAAATTGCCTCTAAAAAGGCCACTTTTGCCCCCAAAATTTCTGCTGGGGCAAAATTTTGAGTTTCATAAAAAATTAATGAGCAGAGCAATAAACTCCAAATTTTGCAAGAGGCTTCTCACATCTTTGTTCTCGCTACTCGAAATTTCAAATTACGATAAGCTTGGATTGTAAAAGAAAAATAGAATCTCAAACAGACTAGGTTCAAAAAAAGCACTTTTGGGTTTTGGCTCATAGTTCAGCTACATTCAAATGCCTGTAGACAAAACTATGTCAAGAAAAAAGGCAACATTTTATTAATCATAATAGTGAATATTTTATCTCATGCTAGGATTTTGTTGAATTAAAAAAAATAAATTTCATTCAAAAAAAATTTTGCGACAAAACTTATGTTACACCCTAAATATTATACTTTTTATTATATACAAGCGCAACTTTTTATTTGGCTTCAAATAGCAACTATATATTAACTTCTATAAAGGCGCAATTTAAATTTATTAAACTTATTCCTATAAACTTGTATTTTTTAATAATTCGTGGAATGTTAGTTCCTCTCCGTTGCATTTCTTACGTATTGTGTTTGCTTCTTGAATATGTTGTGTTCGTTATTTTTTTATTCACAAAAAGTATGTTTAAAGATTTTTATACTTGATCAAGTAATATGATCTATTTTGTTTGTTGGTGACACGTATATTCAACTTTTCTTCTATTATTTAAAAATGATTTCTGACTAAAGTTTGCCCATTCTTACATATACTTATTAGAGCACATTTGATTTTTAATAATTTTCTTCTTCTTAATTTATTTTTATTATTAAAAGTTTCTTTTATAAATAGTTTTTAGTAAGGAAATTGCAAATGTTAAATACCAAAATTTAAAAATCCATCAGTATTTAAAAAAACGATTATTCACAATTTAATTATCTTTTAAAAATACAATTATAAAATAAACTAAACTTTTTTTTAAATGTCAATGCATTTTTTACCAACTTCACTGCCGAGCAAATGAGTACAAGTATTTTTACTTAATAATTATTTTTGTTTATGGTCAATATTGAGTTTTTATTTATTAATCATAACAAAAGCTTATGCTATAGTTTAAAATTTAGATTTAAAAAAATTATTTATTAAGATGTTAGTGAGCAGTACTCAACATATCGATACTCGACGATTTTACCGCCCGTGGTGACGACCTTCACGCATGGGCAGAAGTTTTTTTTAAATGCAAAAAAATCGATTAACATATTAATAAAAACCATTTTTTTGAACGGAAAATTGGTCTTTGACGGCAAATTCTCAAATGATACCCTTAAGCTGATCCAAGTTTTAAATATATAGATCTTATTTTTAATCACTTATTTACAGTATGCAATGAATACCCGAACAATATCGATTTAATGTGTCATTTTCTTTTGATTTTTTTCGCTAAATTTAATAAATTTTTGCTTTGCTTATGAAATTTCGCACGTTTTCCTGAAATTATAAAACTGTTTCAATATTTTAAATAGTTTTATAAATTTTTATTTTTTTAGAATAATAATTTAAAATTTAATTAAAATTTTGCTGATAATATTTTTTGTATTGTGATATTTGATTATATAAAATACACATTTGGTGTGTTCTCATTTGAACAATTTTTTGTGCCTTGGGGTTTTTTGTTGTATTATTTTTATTAACAACTTTTCCTACTATAAAACGCCTTCCATAATTTAAACCGATAGATTTTTAAAGCTGTAAAAAACTTAAGTTGAACAAATTATACCAGTTCTTGTCATTTGTGTTCATTTTTTTTATTATAAAGATTTTTTTAAATTTTTCCATGAGATTTGATTCATATTATATTGCTTTAAGATTTCATTGAAAAAAAATTCGTAAATTCAATGAGATTTTAAATTTTTATATCATTTTGTTGAATCATCTGCATTCGTGCGTTTTCTTTTTAGATTACGTTGTTGGAAGATTGGCGATATTACAAATCCGAATTTATCATTTCTCTTCCAATGGGTAAAATTTGACGTGAAGTAACTGGGAATTGTTAAAAAATGGGCAAACATGAGTGTGTTCTAAATTTGAAAAAATAATTGATCATAGGCATTTTAATACTGTAATTAATTTATCGAATAACATCTTATTGTTTGCTTAAAGTTAAAGCAGTTAAATTCTAATTCAAATGAGTTAAGACTATAATCAGTCGATGTATAAATAAATTAAGCAATTGATTTAAATGCTATATTAATTTAACCTGTTCTTATTAAGCTAAAAGAGCACCAAAAAGGTAGCAGCTGTGCCTTAATAAATATATATGAATACTTAAAAAGACTATATAATTAATGCAACTAAATTTTTCCAACAAGTTGTACAAATAATAATCAGTTCTTAGTTTATAAACAAATTATACTATATATTAAAAGGTGGTGGCTGCCAATTGATTATGAAAGAGCCAACCAACTTGTAATGACTGTTCGAGAATGCGAATTTATAAGCTGTAAGATGGAAGGCCACTCTGGTCATCTGTCAACAAAAAAACAATATAATTTTCAAGTAAAATAATGCTTTTAAAGAAACATTAATTTGAACGATATAAATAATATAGTATTAAAACGAGCTAATTCGACATAACAAAGTAAAATTTAAAAATAATAATGTTAAAATTATGTTTTATGCTCATAAATAATCAAATAAAAATCAATATTAAAATAACAGTTTTTGTTTAAAATAACAAAATTGAAAACCGGATTTCTTTTTGCATAAGTTCGTCAAAGTGATTATTACTTTTTGCTACACAATATCTGATAATAAATTCTAAAAAAGCTATTTGCATTCTTTTAATGCAATTTATAACGTGTTTACCAAATCTTAAAATACGACTTTTTAAAGTGATGAATAATTTATAAATTACTGAAAATAATTGTATTTTTAGAAATATAACAGTGGGTGACAAATGCAAAGTGAATGCCGACTCAATATACGCAACGATCAAGACATTCATGGGGGCAGTGCACCTTAATGAGGCTAAACGATTCTACCGTGCATTAGCTAATTACAAAAATGTAGTTAAAAATAAACTCAACTACTTTTGACTTATTTATATTAAAGATGGGCATAAGCACGGAATGATTTAACTAATTTTAATTCAATTGCGTTGACATTTTATTAAGTAAAATATTTTGTATTTGGTTGGTTTTAATCAAATGTATAAATAATTGATGATTTGGTTGTATTATAGAATATAATTTTTAAAGTTAAATATAAATGGGTAATTGGAATATTTAAAAAATTAGATAGTAATTTCGCTAAATAGATTAGCATAAATAATTTCATCAATATAAAATTACTTTGTTATAACTGTTCTTCATTCAAAGAAATGTTGACCGAGTAATTTTTGTAAGTATTCATATATAATGGATCAATTCCCGTCTGTGTAATTTATGTAAACATATTAGTATTAAATGTAACCAATATTAATTAAAAATTTCTAATTATTTTGTAATTTTTAATACTAATCTTTGATTCAACAAAAATACAAAAGGGAATGAAATACCGGTGAGTGGAAGATGTAAAAGTTTACAAATATTTATTAACAGATAAAATTACTATTTTTTGATAATTAAATTTAATATTCGAAATACAATAAAATCTATTACTAATAACACAATGCACGAGGCTGATCTTTTTGTGTGGTCTAATAAATTTTAAAGTTTTGACATTTACAGATTTTTAAACAATATATTCTTGTACATTTAAAAATTATTTAAAATTTTTGTTCTCCGCGACGAATATCAGCATTTTCGGTTTAATTTGCCGTTATTTATTTTGTTGTTTTTTTAAATTATGTTTGTCCTAAATACTGTTTTTTAAAAGCATTATCTTTGTAATTTTATAGATGTATCTATTTTAAATAATTATAGTTTTAATATTTGTTTTATATAAATAAATCAGCTGAATTGCATTTTTATATTTTTCTTAAGTACATTTTTTCGTCATTACTTATAGTTTTGATTAATTAACATGGCCAGGTGACGTGTAACTAAAATCAATTAAAAGTGAAATAATATTATGAACATAATATTATTGGCATAAGAATATTAAAAGAAAACTAACTTCAGCATTTATAAATTTAATACCAATTATATTCAAACACTGTATCGTTGACCACCAAGTGGACCATGACGACCGAAGTCTATGTAGTTGTACTATAAAAGCTATCCCCACAACAGGCCGATAGCACAAAAATCGCATATATTAAATATAAAAATTAAAAACTAAACTTAATTAAATTAATATAATATTTTAACAAGTTACAATTATATATCAATCTAATGAACTATTTATTAGACATTGTCAATTATATAAAGTTTTTTAAAATTATAAATCATGCAAAAATAAAATGAAAATATAAATAATTCAACTATTCAATAAAAAATTATATTTAAATATTTGTTAAAATAAATAATACAAATGTAAATTTAAAAATATTTGTTGATTTATTGTGATAAAAAAATAAGTAAATAAAATTGAAGCCAATTAAACTCTAAATTTAATATAAAAACAGCAACCGTATCTAAGAAATAAGGGTCAACAGGACCTACAAAAAAAAAAGAGTTTTTTAAATTCTTTAAACAATTGTTTTAAATAATATTTAACATATAATTATTAAAGAGAAAAAATATAAAGTAATTTTAAATAAAGCTTTGAAATCTCTTTAAATTTTAAAAGTTATTCGCATATATTTCTTACCCCAAAATTGAATTATAAAAACATAATCCTCCGTTTTAACGACATTAAAATTAAAATTTTAATTTTTACTCAAAAAATGCAAAAATGAATTAGGAGCGTGCGGAAACCATAACTCAAGATAAATAGAAAATTTATTTAACATTTAATTTAAAAATACATAAATAGTCCCAATCAATTTTTAAATTGTAAATTTAATAACCGTTTATAAAAAAGTTTTATAAATTTAATTGATTTATAAGTTATGAATAAATAAATAACAGCTAAGCTTGACATTCAACTCAGCATGTGATCAGATAACATAATATACATTTGGTAAATTGTATTCTATTACTACTACAACTAATTTTAGACAGAGATGAGCAAATTAATTTAAAAATAAACCTTAAACTATAACATAAAATAATAAACTTATTAATTTATGTTTGAAATATATTAATTTCTTAAACATATTTGTTTAATAAAGATTGTTCTAATTTAAAAATTAATTCAAAAGTCAATAAAAAACGGCAACTGCGAGACGCCATTATTAATATTCTTATTGCAAAAGGAGGCGCGAATTGGGTTGCCCTTTGTGAGTTTTTTTTTTTGTTGCAAGAAAGCATGAATTTAATAAAAAAGAAAAACGCAAACAAATCATGTTTCAAACACAATATCAAAAATCTATTACTTATGAAATGAAAAAGAAAACAATAAAGTTTATAGCTTTTAACTCAATAAGAATGTTTCATAAAACAGCAAACTTATAAATAAAAAAGTGTTAAATATAAATGCACAAATTATTCAATATAATTAACAAATTTTATAACATTGTTTTATCGATTCTACAATTATTTATACATAACATGAAATAAATGGACTATAGTCCAATGGATATTTGGAAAATTGTTCAATGATTTAAAAAAAGTTTGTAAGGTTAACATTACAGGTTTACTTAAACAAAAGGTAATTTTTATTTTGATTTTGATTTATCTGTTTTTATGTTATTCACAGAAAATATTAAATTTGCTGTTTTTATTATTTTGCAAAGTTAATTTTTAAAATCGAATTGATAATAAGAAATTTTTCGTTTTGTTTATTTAAAATTTTTTCCAGTGTTAGAGCTCCTGCCGTAGTTTGATTATTTTTTGACCAATAATAATATTATGGTAATATTTTATTTAAATGTCTATAAATAGATTAAAAAGATACATTAATACCCAAGATTAGCAAATTGAATGTTGATCCAAATTTTATTGTGCAATTTTATGAAAGCTAACTAATTTTAAAATTTGTTTCTCCAATTTGATGCAAGTTGCTGGTGGCTAAATTAATTGTTATATTACAAATAAATATCTCGCAACAACGAGCCTGCACGCCGTTCAAAGAGTGATTAAAAAATTATATTAAATATACTTTAATATTCAAAGTTACTTGTTCATGCCTTTTTTTTATTACATTATTTTTAGGGTTTTGTATGCTCCAAAAAAGCCAAAAATGTTGAAACCAAATATGCACCGATAATGACAATTTTTTGTTCTTTTACCCTCTAATTAAGCATGTAGATTTACAGCTTTTTCGCGTATCATTTTAGTATTTTAAAAAAATTGAAAAAAATCTGTTGTTTATCAAAAACCATAAAAATCTCTGATCCTTTCCAGTCTTTTAATCAAAATATTATTAAAGAAACATAAATGTGTTCTTATAAAACAATGCTAAGAATTGGTTAATTCGCGCCGCGAATTGTTCGAAGGGTTCGTTTATGTCCAAATTACTCTAACCATCTGTCTCTCTTTTTTTAGCACACTATTTCTTCAAAAAATAAAATGTTCAAAAAAGTAGCTAAAACAATTTATAGATGGGGTGCGTTGATGCCCAAATTACTCTAACCATCTGTCTCTTTCTTTTTAGCACACTATTTCTTCAAAAAATAAAATGTTCAAAAAAGTAGCTAAAACAATTTATAGATGGGGTGCGTTGATGTCCAAATTACTCAAACCATCTGTCTCTCTCTTTTTAGCACACTATTTCTTCAAAAAATAAAATGCTCAAAAAAGTAGCTAAAATAATGGTTCGAAGGGTTCGTTTATGTCCAAATTACTCTAACCATCTGTCTCTCTTTTTTTAGCACAATATTTCTTCAAAAAATAAAATGTTCAAAAAAGCCAGATTTGTGGGAAAAATGCATTCATCAAATGAAATTATTTGATGACAATTGTTCGTCTGAATTGGAAGAATAATTTTGTTTGAAAACGCTCATTTTTTATGGGACACCCCAAGTATATATTTAAATAACAAAAAATGGTTCGTCCAATTTCTGTTCATGGTTGAAATTTATTCATATTTTTAAGGCATGGCAAAAGATTGCGAAATTAAACCGACCAAGAGCAATTTTGTTTTAAACAAAATAATCATGCACATAATAAAATTGATAAATCATCAACTATGTTTTCTATTTAATTTCTTTTTATTTTTTGTTAATTAAATATCTATCTTAACAAGGTGACTGCAAATATTACCAAAAAATATATTACATCATTGTAATCTTAAAATGAAAAACGATGAATCAGGCACTTTGAAGTCGGGGCACTTTGATTGAAAAAGAATCGAGATCCAAGATTGGGGTAACTGATCACTACCAAAAATCATTAATTAAAATAAAAAACTTTAATTAAAGAGAATTTCTTTTTTTAATACAGTCAACTCATCGCGACTCTGTAACAGGAGATGCAGATAGCCAGCCGATTATATTATTGATACAACCAGTATATAATTTTTTATTTAAAGCATATTTTTTTAGCCCGCACATTAACCCGTTAATTTTGACTCACACGATTGAGTCCCGACTGCATATTCTTCCAATATTATTTTAATGAATAAAACTCATAAATTACAAATAGAGAATCTGCAAAATTTGAAGGGTTAATAAATAATAATGGTCGGAATATGACAAAGCAATTATTAAATATTAAGCAAAAGATCAAAAAATAAAAAATAAATTTAAGCAAAAAAACTGAAGAATAGTTGTGATTGGTAAAATAATGACTAAATTTTATTTTAAATTAGATTGTAAATAAAGTACTAAAAAAGTATACATTTTATAAAAACAATATTATAATAAACCAAATTCCCCAAATTACACTAAATAAGAAGCAGAAAAACAATGATAAAAATTTGTTAATTGCCAAAAAGATGATATTGAAATTAGATTTTCGCGAAAAAAAAATAACCAAAACAAATCAAAAGCTATAAACCTATTCATTTACGATAAATGCAGGGCATATATTTTTTTGAGTCGAAAGTCGAGTCGGTAAAAAATGTTTGTATAAACATTTGATTGTTCCAAAATTTTTAAAATTTAAGATTTTTTGCAATATAAAAAATATTATTTAAGGTTAACCATTCGATGGCGCTTGAAATTATATGTACTCGCGACCTCTCTTCATCATATCATTAAATTTTTATTAAACTTATTCGGCGATGCAAAAAAAAAGACCATTAATTAATAATGAAGGGCCTAGAATCTAAATATTTAAACAATATGAAACAAAGCCAAATATTCAAACTGCCATGCAAATTTTTATAAAATAATAAATTCCATTGTTTGGCATTTGATTATTATAAATAAATTAAAATTTTATTTTTTCTATTTTATAGCTGTAATTTCATTTGAATTGAGTTGATTTTTTATAATTTTAATATTTCTTAACATTTATATTTAATTTTATTTTTCTTGATCTGAAACGTTTTGTTCACATAAAAGAGAGACAGAGAATACTGTGCCTTTCTCGCGCTGATTTCCGCCAAGGAAGTTATTTGCCTCCAGGGCCCATTTCCAAAGGATAACGTCTGCAAACTCAAATTATTTCAAATTCTTCGTAATTTTTGACATTGACACTTTTATCAATCTTTTAATGCCTCCTCTTTGCATTTTAAGCTCAATTCAAATCCTTTTTAAGTTTGTTAGTTTCAAAATATATTTTATTTTTGTTAATCTATCTCATAATTCATTTGCACGAGTAGTAATTCAAAACACAACAGACTCAATCGAACATTGTTAAGATGATAATTATTTCAATAACAAACGCCTATTTAACCACTTTAAAGTTACAAAATTAAGAATTATTATCAAATTGTAGTGCTAAATCTAAAGAAATAAATCTTAACATACGATTTAATTTAAATACGTTTTTGTAATTAACCAAAGAAGCGCGGCATTTAACTTTGGCCACCAACTCGCATACATTTTTAAAATTTGCTGTATTCATAAAATTAATGTAGATAGTAAGCCGACGAAGTCGGTACACAATGCAGACTTTCAATAAGTTGTGCCGTATGTTGATAACTGTGCAGGTTTTGTCCCTTCGGGTGCAACTAACATTCATAAACCATGCATTCAGTTATAATCACTTATTCGCTTTAATCACTCATTATATTTTGATTATTGAAAATGAATCTGTTTACCTTGTTTCAGCATATAATTAAACTTTTTTTTAAACTTTTTAAATTTAATATTTAAATTTTAAATGTAAAGCGGTTATATTTCAATGACTTTGGGGCCGCGGCAATAATTTAGAGTTGGTAATTTACGCATTAATTATTGCATCATCTTGAAAAAATATAACTTGTTAAGGGAAAATTTTTGGGTTAATTGAGACATTTTTTTATATTAATTAAATAAATTTTTTAAAAGTCTTGAGCAATTTTATTTTTGTTAGAAATAATTTGTTATTACTTTTTAGAATTAAATTATTTAAACTTAAGTGCTGCAATAACCATACTCACTGGTAATAATGCTTGGATTTGTGAAGTATAAAAATTATATTTATTTTACTTTTTGTTATGTAGATTTTCTTTTATCTTTTTTCAATGTTGAGTTTGATTTTGGCATATAAGATTTTAATCCTAATTTTTAAAATTAGTTAACTTGTTATTGAACCGATATATGTATATTCATTAATTTTTTTTAGTCCTGGAACTGTTTTGTTAAAGATGAATTAATATTATAAATTATAGTGTAAACAAATAATTTGTCTGGTTTAAAAAAAAATTTGCTTTGATAGAGCACAATGCTAAAATCATTGCATATGTCAATGTTTTACACATTAAATAATTTTATAAATCTCAAAAAAAAAATGCTGCATAAAAAAATTTTTGCCTTTAAAAAATTTAATTTAAAATTTTCACATATATACTTTTGGAAAAACAATTTAAAAATTGAAACAAACAGCAACATAAAAAAAGATAAAAAGTTAATAAATGAAATTAATAGTAAAAATAAAACTTCTTTTCTTAAATAAGAGAAAGATCAAATGCGAATTGCTTGATGTGTAATAAAATTCTAAAAACTAAAAGGTTTTCAACGTAATAAAATATTTATAATTAACAACAAAAAAACCCAAGATATCGTTGGCGTCACAACCTGCACACAGTCGCCAATTTAAAAAATGTTAGGCATACCTTAAAATGTTCTTATATAAACAAAAAAGTCAACGTCGTTTTAAGCTTATGTTTTTCATAATTTATTAATCTAAATTTGGGTTGCCTTCTTTCATTAAAATTTATTCATTTTGAATTATTTAATTATCATTTATAGAATATTTTTTAAATATACATGAATTAATTTTTTAGTTATTTTTTGTAATCTGATATTACAAATTTGTTTGTTTAGTTATCTAATTTCTATCATTTTCTGATTTTACATATAGCGAGCGACAGACAGTCTTTTTAAATAGGCTTAGTAATAACTTTTTGACGTCCCATTAAACCATTAGCTTAACAAATATTTTAAAATTTATTTATTTTACATTGTTTTTAATTCTACGGTACTATTTTTTGATATATATTTTTTTTTAAATGGAACAAATACAACATCTGATTTGATTGCCTTGGTTATTAATATTTTTATATGCATTTACAAATATTGGATAATATTTTTTATTATTATATAAATTTGGGCATTTTCCAATGCTACAATAAAGATGTGTTGTGTAATTCATATTCATCTTTAAGCTACGACAAAAATAAGCTGTTGCAAGCTTGCGGATATTCTATTGTAATTCAATGATAATATATAAAAAAATAAACAGCATTACACAAATTTACAAAAACTGCAAATCTAACTAATTAAATAAAAGTACAATTAAGAAATGTTAACAAATATTGGCAGGTATAAAGTTAATTAACAATTAAATACGTCTACAATAACTACAATAAGTGTTCCGACCTTGGACATTTAGGTGCAAATATTTAGAAAATATTAATTTTGATGGTTATATTATAAACTATAGCATTAGTGCCCATTCATTGCACGGAAGATTGACATATAATTTTTTTTTTGAGGTTTTCTTGATTTTACACTGTTGCCTGATTTGGCTTATATTTACTGAAATCAAATAAATCTTCTTGTCACATTGGGCAAAAATTCGGAACCACCACTACTGGTATGCGTTTTTTTTTCAGTTTTTTATTGTAAAAGCATAATGTTCAAAGCAAATAAATAGATTTTTATAATTATGCTCAATTGCATTATTTTGCTTAATTTTTTAGCAAACTTAGATATTAGCATTATTAGTTCACTTCTTTATTTTATAAATTTTTATTTTGTTAAAAGTTTTTATTTAATAAATCATTTTTAAATTTTGACAAAAATTTGATGTTACACATTTGCACAGTGACCTGAATGAAACTTATAATCTTTTGCAATAAAATGTAGTTTTGATTTTGGTTTATTTAAATATTCAAATTTTCGTGCATTTCCAGCTGCAAATAATATATAACATATTTTAGTCAAAATTATTTAAGCAAAATGCATTTTTTTAAATACAAATATTTTAATATTTGATATAAGGAAAACTAATAGTAAAGCTTAATAACTTAAAAGCTATTTAACGTTGAAACAAAAAATATTAATAGTGAACCTTTAAAAAAATTTATACTACTTTGAAGGTCAAAAATTAAAAAATTTTTAAACTTTGTCTGGAACATAAATATAAAATAAAATCTTAATTTATGCGTCGTCAATTTTGGTGCGGACAAATACGTGAATAAAAGTTTATTTAATAAGCATATGTATCTGATTGGAAAACCCAAATCATTTATATTATAATTATATTTACATACTTGATTTTGTTTGTCATTAATTTTAATGGTTTCCAAATAGCCGTCAATGTTAGTAGCTAAAACCCACACTGGAATCTTATTTAATATTTGTATTAATTGAGTTTGTGCTTCATTGACCATTACTTATTTTAAATAACAAACAACAAATTCTATTAAAGAATTTAGATGGATCTTTTATGATAAATTCACAAGACTAGGCTCAGTCACTTATAAATCATTAAAATTAATGATTAAAAGAATTGGACTTAAAATAAATTAAAAACAAATAACTAAATCCGCAACACATAAAAAGAAAATTTAAGAATCACTCGATTTAATTATCCAATTAAACCAGAGCATTTTTTTTAAAAGTTCCAAAATTGAAATATATTAATTTCAGGGACCAAAATTCAACTTTTTCCAACTAAGAATGCGCGTCTTTTTAAAACAAATTAATAGAAGTAAAAAAGTCAAAATGATAAAAGGAAAAAACAATTTGAAATAAGCATTTAAATAAAAAACTAATTCAATTTCATAAACCATAGGAGTATTAAGGAAATTTAATAATTATATCTATATAAACTAATAAAAATAAAAATGATGACCATATTAATGAAGACTATTTAAATTACCCGTATAAATGCTTACTCTATACTCTAGTTGCAATAGTATGTTTAGAAAAAAGTTGTTAAAAAATGCACCAAGGGAAACAATAACGGTGCAATAAAGCAGTCTAATTAATTATCGGTTAACATTAAGTTGTTATAAAACTATGTAAAATTGTTTAAATTTTTTGATGCTATTTTTATTTAACCAATCCCATATTTCTAAATAATCCAGGGGCAATCGCATTGGCACGTTCGGTTTTCGCGCTAGCTGCTAGTCTTCCTTCTCAATTTCGGTGTTTATTTATCGGGTTGGTATTTTTAATCACAAATTTACTCAGCTGAAGGTATTCATAAAATTTGGGTTATCCAACAAGGGTGTCATTTGTATTCTATCATTTTCAAATTTTGGCACGTTTCATTGACATAAGTAAGTTTATATTATATTGCAATTCAGACAAAATCAGAAATAATTTTGTATTTTGCCACGAGATTTTTGATCTATTAGTATATATAATATAGTCCTTAACTATTGAATCATTTAATTGGTCAGAAGAATATTTCTCCCATTTTATTTATATTTGAAAGGGCAAAGGTTATATAAATGTCTATGGTAGAGCAATTTATTATATAAAATAATGAATAGTTCTTTTTTTCCTTAAATATTGTTTTCAATTGAATTATAATAGATTTAAATTTTTTTAATTCGTATACCTACCTTCTAAATTTGTTGAACAGAGTGAGTAAACCATTACCGTTTCTAAATAATGATTTATTCTACTAAAAAATTCAATTTACTTAATAAACAGCAACGAAACGAAACAAACTTAATTCTAAAATTTATATAAATAATAAACAATAAAAAATAATTGAGAATAGAAAGTCAATCTTGGAGCACAAATAATGAAAAATAAAAATTAATGAATAAAATATCAATATAAAAAAATTCATATGAATTAACAAACAAAACTTTCATTAACCAAAATAAATAATTGATGATTTAAAAGTACCAAATATTTATTTATTCTAACGGCACCGAGTACGCCCACCAACACACTTATCGACGGATGACCATGTGAAGGATGTGCTTATGATGGATAGAGAAATGAAAGCATAATAAAATTTATAGAATACAAAGTTTAATTTTTTAATTTAAAAAAAGGTTCATTATTTTAGAACAACAACCAACAGATAAGGAAAATAATCCTTAATTTTAAAAATCTATTTCTAAAAAATCCTTTACGTTTGAAACGACTTGAGAAGGTGTTGCGAAACTTTCAAGTACTTTTTAATGAACTGGAAATGCTTCAGTGGATGAATCAAAATTACCAAAAATCCAAAATTAACACCAGAAAAAAAAACCAGTGAGACATGCATATAAAAGTTAGTGCTAATATAATAACCTTACGAATAAGGCTGTCGGTTTCAAACCGAACCGAACCGAACCGAGACCGAAAACCGACATTTTTTCGGTTCGGTTTTCGGTTCGGTAAAACCGAAAGCACGGAAGCAAAGTCATAAATTTTGAATACAAATCCGTGGATTGCTATAGATTTACTTTATTAGACTATGTGTTTTTTGTTGTGTTATTTTATTTTGTGGTTTTATGGTTTATAATGAATTTTACACCGCGGTTTATTCAGGGTAGAAATCAATTACACGGCAAGTGCCAATATTTCTGATATTCAAATCAAACTTTATTTATAAATAATATTTTATTTTATGTTTTTCATAAAAATAATTTGATTGCAAATTCAATTAATTTTGTTAAATACTGTTTTTATATAAGTAGAAAAACTTTATATTTCTATTTTTATATTCATCATTTATAATTTTAAAATGAGTCATGTGGTAAAATATATAAAAGTAATAAATTGTCAACACTTGAATTTGTTTTCTCATTATTTTTTAAATTTATTTTTGTTAACTTCTTAAATTTATCGCGCAAGAAGTAGCTATTATTTATAAGTATTTAGTTTTGTTGATGAATTTTACAAAAATATGGTTAATTTTATTGGTATAATTTAAGTTTCATAAATTTAAAGCCCACGGAAAAGGCAGTGCTACATATATAATTAATTATCAAAGAAGTTGTAATTTGCTTTAACACATTATATTTTTAAAAAACCCCACATATGTTTAAAAAATAAGATCCGTTCATCAGCCCATATTTAAGTATAAATTGTCTTTTTTGTTTTTGTTGGTCATACAAGTTATTTAATAGCATAATGGATATTGCAACAAATGATTTTTACATAAATGCATATTATTGTTATCACACTTTCTGGCGGCACGCCGGCCAGCTTCCGACCTCATTGCTTTCCGGCACTTAAACCTTTATTTAAAAGAATTAAACAAAATATAGTTGTTGTAATAAATTATGTTAAAATAGGGTTTCAGACATAACGTAAATTATGATATTTCAATTTTAATTTTATTATGCTGTGATTTTTTAGTTAAAAATCATTTGGCTGTCGCAATAATGATTTTTATTATATCAGATGTAATTTTTGAGATTAAAGTATAATTTTTATATTCTTGTAAAATTTAAATGGTTATTTGTAATATTTTTGTGTTTTATAAATCCTTAACGTATTCGATCATCTTTTGCAGCAGAATTATTTGATAACAATATTATATTGTTTTTGCGACTATTACGAAACAGGTTTTGTGTAATTAGGGGTTGGAATTATTTTAATCAATATTATATTAAGTGTCGGCACCAGCAAGTTGAAAAAGCCCACCCTATGGCTGCCTCGTGGAAGGCCGTATTCCGGCGTTGCCTCTGGCTGCGCTATAAAAATAGGCTTGATTAAATTAAATTTATTTTAAATACATGAATTGTATTAATTCATCTTTCCAGATTTAAGTTTTATTTAGTCGATTTTTAACATATTAACTGTTTGTTGAAAGTTAAATTTGATATTTTATTTAATTTTACTGTTGTTTTTTATTCATTTTTTTTGCTTATTCATCAGTTTTTATAAATTATAACTGCAATTTAATTATTAAATAATTTTTTTAAATATGCTGTTGTTGTTTTTTTAAATTAGGCTTGATTATGTATTTTTACTAACAAACAATTTTGGTTTTTTATCTGTTACAGTATTATTTTATTTGTGTTTATATTTTGGTAACTTAACTACTGGTATTGAAAAATTTAAATCTTTGAGCTAATATTTAAAAATTTAAATTTTTTTTTATACTAAAAAGTTTGTTCAATTTATTTAAAAATGGTAATTATTTGTTCGCATTATATTATATCTATCTGTGATTTTTTTTTAAAGAGTTAGTTACCTATTACCAAATTTGTCTTTCCAATTTACATTTTCAGCCTGTTCGTTAGTTTCTATATATCACACGCTGATTTTTGTTATTTTTTTCAATTTTTAATTTTCTTTTTATAGTGACATTACAGTACTACTGCAGTCTCGACTTTTCGATAATGCGCGGTTTTTAATTCGTATCAGACAAATGTAGTTTACAATTTGCTGCTGCGGGTGCTTCTTGCCGTTTAACAGCGTCTTTAATATTCCAACTCCTTTTCCCCCAATATAACGCTTTAATTAATATATTCAATTATTTTTCAGTTGGTATAAATTTAATAATCTGTGATAATTTGTTTTAAATTTTGACATCATTCCGTGCCTTTCGAGCTCGTCTCTTTGCTTATATAGATTTTTTAACATATTTCATTTTTCTTTTTAGTTAAAAAGACAAAATTTAATTTTTTACAATTTCTTTTTCGCTTTTAGACAAACTTTCTACTGCAAATTCATTGAGCGGTTGCTGCTGTTTTTTTTTCTAACTTTGCTACTTACTTATACTTTTATTTCTTGAAGATAAATAACTTATTTTAAGGTTAATTTTAAGATTTTTTGGTAAGCTTGGTGCCGATTTAAATTGGCCGCGATGATTTGTTCTCATCTTACACCTCACTGGTGGTGTATTAAAATTAATCGTATATTTATAGCAGTTAATATTTAATCACAACTTAAACTTAATCAACTTTAAATACTGATGCCGGCTATTGTTTGCCAAGTTAAATCTTTATATCTACAAATAAACTTTATTTTGTTTTTATTTTATTAAACAATATATTAAATTCCGAATAATTAATGCGGTGATTCCTCAGCACTTGTTACGTACGCTGATCAAGCAAATTTTTGCGCATATATATTTAATTATTAAAATTATTTGTGTTAAGCATTTAATTTTTTTTGTTTTAGGAGAAAAAATGTTAATATCTTTATTATTTTTAACAACATTATTTTATTGCTTACTTGCACTTTGGTGTTTATTTCAATGATAAATTTGTGCCTAAAACGCCAAAAAGAACCATTGTTTCGATTTTTCCCTTTAGCCACCTCGAGTTTGTCCACAGCTGCCACGTCGTGTAATTTGTTATTATACATTTTTGTTATTCTATGTTTTTTTAATTTATTTATATTTTCTGTGCCGATTTCCACATTACTTATTATTCATAAAGCCAACCAGCTGGCTTTTGAAAAATTCTTTGCATCTTTTGAATTTATCACTTGTTACTAGGAAGTCTTACTATTTTTTAATGCATTAAAATATTAATATTTTTATGTTTTAGGAACTTTATTTTTTATGTTTCATAAACATCATGCACGTGAAAAATTTACCTCCCTGTTTGTATTTGATTGGTTCTGTACAAATTAAACTGTATCGCAATTAAATTTGCTATTTATTATTATTATTGCAACATTTTATTTTGTTTTCTTACTTTAATGCATATTATAATAAAAATAGTTTTATTTTTTAATTGGTTGTTTTATATACAAAGTAGTTTTATTATAAATTTATTTTTATGTTAATTAGTGCTTTCGATTAAACAAAGCTTTCCACCCGCTAAAGTGCGTTCCAAAATTGTCAATGTTTATTTTTTGTTAATTTTTTTTTGTAAATTGAAATATATTTATAAATAATGTTAATTTGTCAAAAAGATATGCTTTTAATGTATTAATATAATTACATATCTTCCCGGCGCCGCATGTTTATTTATATATGAGTAATTGTTTTTCAATTGCAAGCGTGCCTTCCAATATCACGCGGATTATTTTATTTATTTTTATAAAATTATTTATGCAAATGATATGTTTGAGTTAATAATGAATTAAAAATAGGGGTTGAAAGTCGATGTACATATGTAAAAATAATGTAATTAATAATCGGGAACAACTCAACATGTCAGATATCGTTTATTTAATTTCTTCGCTTTGATTATGGCTTGATGAGATAAAGTTGCATTGAATTGCTTTTAGCTTAAGTTTAATGTAATTTGTTTTATTTAATTCGTTTTAAAAGTTTTGATAAATGTTTACAATATAATAGTGCAATCGAATCCAAATCCAATCATTGATTTTAATTAATTGTTAAGTTATTCGTTTTTAAGAATTTTATTGCGAATTTTTTAGTAGTTATTTTTTACATTTAGATGGCGTTTTATTTGCAATAATGCGATTTTCCCGGTTCAATTCAC